>JABFPJ010000125.1:0-62343 GCA_022817425.1 Gryon sp. ZL-2020 | reverse complement strand
TTTTTGTTTTTTTTTTTTTTTTTTTTTTTTTTTTAATATAAATAATGTTTATACATTATAAAAACATTAAAAGATGCAGCTATATTATGGTAAAGCAATTGAATAAACACAGATAAGGCAGACTTATCTTGATCATTTAATTTTCGAGCAACAAGTTGTTTAATTGATTTGCTTTACAAAAACTTAATTACTTAAATGCAATTTTTTTCCTTATGTTCAAAATCAACTCATTTAAATTCCAGAAATGTTATTGAATAAGAACATTGATAAAAAATATCTGTCAATATTTTGATTACAAAATAATTAAAGCATATTCAATTTCAGCTTGTGTTTATATACAATCTTTTTCTTCATTTCAGCGTATACAAAATAATACATACAAATTTTATCATATAAAAATTCAATATCAACAAAACATTATATTCTTAAACTAGACTAAACTCTTATGTTAATAATTTTATATATCAAATTAACTTACACCTGAAACTTACACCATATACTTTAATATTAATATCTTCTGATAATTCTAAATGAAATATGAGTTTTTCTAAGAACTAACAGAATTTAACAACTTCTGCTTTCAAAAATCAGTCAACTAAATAACATTTTTTTATTATAAGTAAATAAAAAAATCAAGTAATTAAACAACAATCAACCTTAGACAAAGATATCAAACATAAGATTCGACTGCAAAACCCGGCTTTTTTCTTATATATATATTTTTTAATAAACAAAGGTCACTGTAACCAAGCACCGTTACCATTGTATTTATTTTTTATTTATTTATTTTTTTTTTTTTTGCTTTAGGTCCAGTAGAAGCGGAAGTCAAACTTTTTGTTTATATGCCTCAACCGTATTAAACTTACAATTTCAATAATTTTCTCAACTTTGCAATTTATAACATTCAGCAATATATCAATTCTTCATATTCATTTATATTATTTATATGAAATTATCAATTCACTAACCAGAGTAAACTACGAGGTTTCCGGTCGGATTCATTCACCCCCGCCGTTACTATAACTGCGCGCAACACTTTTGCACATTTCGCATGCCGCCGAAAATGATATAACCTCAACAATGCAATGACTTCACATCTGGATTAGCCATCTGAATGTAGTCGCAATAAAAATACAAACAAATGTCACACTGTTGGTATGTGTATGTAAATGAAAATGCCCCTGTCTCTGTATTCCTCACTTGATTTTGAACTACTTCAAGAATTGACGATGACCTCATTGCGCATGTTTGGCCTACTATGGCCTACTATTTAATTACAACGAAATGTCGATAGGAACAATTATAATTATTTGAATTGTATTAAATTTAAAGCATTGAATTTAAATATTAAAAATTATCGATTTAAAGAAAAATAATGTTTTTACTTTTTATTAATAGAAGCTATCTCATTTAGTGATTCAGAAGAATATGTTTATTTATGAAGGTTTTTTCTTGTTCTCAGAAACTGAAGAAGATTGGTTATATTGATAGTTTCCATGGAAATGAGATGATATTGAACAGACATGTATGAAATATATGAGCGATATTTTAAAAGCGACTAACATCTTTTGAATATGTTTTTCGAATTGAAATATAAGTAAGTGTAACATTATAGTCCTGATAATTTTGAAAACAATGTTTCAAAAGTGACTATAGACGTTATTTAAAAATAAATTAAATAAATATTATACATTTTACCTGTTGGTTGCTCAAAAACGACTGACTCTTTTTGTCAAGGTACCTCGTTATTAACCCTTTACGCGTACCGGTAAAAATAATGTAACTTAATATACTAACTGAAATAATGATACATATTTTTGCAAACATTTGTCTCGTTTTTCCCACAATGACTAACTTGTGTATTTTTCCAAAAGTTAATCAATTGAAAGGTACATTGTTGTTATAAAAAAAACTTTTTAAAAACCCTTATATTATTAAAAACATTAAATTATACAATTTAATATAAATTATTCAATTTATATTTGTATACAAACAAGCAAGATCATTTTTCATCATGCAATATGAATCAATAAAAAAAAACTAATCAAAAAAAAAAACTTGAAAGCTCCGTAAGTTTTGGCGGGAAAAAGTGAATCCAAAGTCGGTGTTATCATCACTCTTATGAATCACCCAAGAGATGTCTCCACGCGTGTTATAGGTGTTGTACAATGAACAATGTACATGCGTTCGTATAAAGTCGTATTTGGGGCGCTCGCGCGCATATTTCAGACAACGATATAGATGTTGCGTGCGCCGCGTAATTTGGAACAATCCCCTTGGTGTCTCTCTGTTGTATTTATACATGTTTTTACATGTGTATTTGTGCGCGCGAAAGCGCGACGCGAGAGAGCGACAAAGAGAGAGAAAGAGAGAGTAGTGCCGTTGTGATCGTTGACGCACGTAAACCCGAGTGTGTCTCGTTTGTGTGTTCTCTTATATATATATACATCCACAAGCACACAAACAAAACACACATAAACACATAACATACATACATACAAAACGGTCATGCAGACATAATTGACACACAAGTGTGTACTGTCAACAAATTTTGTGCTGTCGACAGTTTTTGGATTCATCGCAAGGGTTAGTCAACGCGACTCGCGGAGCGGAGAAAAATGCCGGAGGGACGCGCGACATCGCGAGAGTATCGCTTTGTGACTGTTTGTTCGCGTTGGCCAGTTTGCTGAAAGGCAAAAGGAAAAGAGGGAAACATAAAAATAACAGGCGACAATCAACAACGTTTCTCGTCAAAGGCCGAGTAACGGCGCACGAGCGAAGCCCACCGTAACGACACTCCACACAGAGGTACTGCAAACTTGTTAACATCTTTTACGACAGAAAACAAAATGTAAGGCCAATAAGCACAAGTTGGAACGTTCTGGGTGTATCAACAATAACAAATCAACAAATTTGTTTGTAAGTTCATTTAGAAGCAATAAGAATAAAATTATATTAAAAAAAAAAAGAAATAGTATGATGAAAGAAGAAAAACGTTTAATGATGAATTAGATTTGCTATTAAAATAGTCGAGAATGAAACTAGCAAGATTCATATGTGTATATACATATGTACAGTTTGATGTATGCATGTATATGTACGTGCATTGTCAAATGTGCTCCATTTAGTTTGAAAGTGAGCATCAATGGTATTTAAAATAAGCTACTAAAGTTCGGATGATGTTGCGAACAAGTTGTTGATTTCGACGCAAAAAGGGAGACGTGAAATCGCGTGGCGATGCCAGACGTTGGTGTTGCCTCGAACGTTGCGAGCAGTGTTGACAGTGTTTCTCGTTCGACGTTTTGTCGTGCGTGCATCAACGCTGCGACGACGTTTAATAACCGATTCCAATCAATTGCATAATAACACCATGATGTAATGTCTAAAATGCTAAAATTTAACTTGTGGTGTTTGTGTTTTCGCAAAGCCAACAGTTGATGTTGACTGTTGACTGACAGATTGACAAAATGCGATTGAAAGACGAAAATACAACATGAGTGGTGCTTGATGAGAAACTTGAATCAATATAAAATAATGTTTGTATTTAATGACTGTTTATTGATTAAAATTAATTAATTGGTTTATTTGTTATAATAACATATGACATTTTGACAAATCGCTCGTTAAAATGTTAATCCCCTGTGATTGAATTTTGCCATTGATAAGCTGAGATTGGAATGTCTATAATTAAACAATCAGCTGTTTCATTAGCGTTTATTTTTGGAAAGTTCATAAAGTGATTTGTTTGCACTTTTTCAGACAGGATGAGTAATCCCGGAGCGTATCGGGGCGGACGAGGTTATGGCGGTTACGGCGGGGTGCGTGTTGGCGGGCCAGGATACAACAGTCACATGTACAATCACCGCGACCCGGACGCACGCAATTTCGGCGCCGCGCAATGGCGCGCACCGCCGCCGCCGTCAGCGTTCGGTGCACCGCCGCAGTATTCCTTTAGACACCCTGTGCGTCATCACAAAGGTGTCCCGCCGCCGAGGAGGAATCCTCGATTTCCATCCGTGCGATATCCACATCATGGCATGCGTTTTGCCGGTGCTCCGCCGCCGCCTCAGCCACCCAAAGAACCGTTACCCGGCTCCGAGGAAGAACGTTTGAGAACCATTTCGGCAACGGCGGATAAACTTAAACGCACTTTGTCGAGTATCACGGATGAGGAGAAGGATCACTTTTGGGATGATGATATGTCGTTTATGGAGGAAAATAATCAAGATGAAGGGAAGGGGGAAACTAAGGACAATGAAAAAAGTCAGGAGAAAAATGAACTGGAAAAGAATGATGAAAAGGCACAAGAAGTGCGTCAATTTTTTGATCGCTTTTGGGGGGTTTGTTTTAATTTTGCTTTATTTTTTTGTTGTTCCTTATTTCGTTATGCTTATCTTTTGATTCGTTCATTTTTTTGTTACTATGAAAACTGTTTGGTCGTGATTTGGTGACGTCAAAAATTGAACGAATGATTGTGCTGCAAATACCACGTGCAAGTGCTGCGAAATCTGTGCGAGTCAATATTGGCGCAATTAAGTGAGACACGGCCAGAGATGATGAAATGGCGTGGATAAAATGTGCTGGGTTTCAGCAGAAAGGTTTTACTTGAGATTAAAAATTTTAAGGTTCATTTTTTGGAGTTTAATTAAGCGGTGGAATATAACGTTTAATCATAAACATGTATTTTGGAGCACGAACTTTAGCAATATTTCACGTATGAAAAGTAATATTTTTTTTTTTTAATAAAGAAACAATTTTTTTTGGTTCATTTGTATATGAAATAAGAGCTGATAGAATTTTCAGATTTTATAACAAATTAAATTTAAAGTCCTTTTTTATGTTTTTACCTGGAAAAATGATCGATAAATTATCAAGAAAATCAGTTTCCATATTTAATTGCGTTATAGAAACTAGATAGTTTGTAGAAATAGTTTGAATTATTTAATCAATAACTTCAAATAGAATGATGAACTAAAATATTTATTTTTAATTAACGTAATTAGCGAATGAAAATAATTAACGAAGAGAGGTAAAACGTATTAAAGAGAAATAAGTTTAAATACATTTTAATTTATTTGATTTTATCGTATAGTTTAATTTAAAGCTGACATTTTCATTGTCAGTTTAAATGAATAAGCTTTCCTAAACAATAAATACTTTGTTTTCTAATTAAAAATCATAAATTAAGTGTCTGTTTAATCAAATAAACGATTGATTACTTTGATATTTAATTTAACATTTACCTTTGGAAATTGTTTAAAAGAGTTAAATAATATTTTGCTAAATGAAAAACTGATTATCTTTATAGTTTTTTACTGTTCAGATTTTATAAATAATTAAAATCAAAGCAACTAGTAAAATATTACAAGAATTTGTATCTAAAAACATTGAACTTTTTCAACAATTTTTGACAATGTTTTTTTTTGTATGTTTATAATAGTTAACTTGAGATAAGAAATAAATTATTTATGTTTATTACTTGTTTGCTAAATTATCGTATTAAATTAAAAAAAGTAGTTAAAATTGATTTGTCTACGACAATTGATTGATGATTCATAGTAATTTATTGCAAATTTAAAAATTCAACAAGTGTATTTTGAGCAAGATATAACAATGAGGAATAATTTTCGCAATCAAATTTATTAAAAATTTAATATGGTTTTGTAATAAAAACACAAACGTGCAATTACTTTTAATACAAAATGTACTTTTTCTCTAAAGTATAATTAATACGATAATATGTTAATAACATAAGTCAATAAACATTAGAGAAAAACATACTAAGATACAGTATATTATATAATTTCGAGTATATAATTTTCATTGTTTTTATAAAGTTTAAACATTTTAAATGAAATAATATTTGTGCAATGGATTAAAAGCGCTTAAAGTTCAAACCATATGTTAAGGTATGAAAAGCTTATTTCATTATTGAAGTTAATTCTTAAAGAAATATTTGTAATTATGATTATCAAAATATTCATTTAAATAAAATTTTAAAAGAATATACAGAGAGACAAGACAGTAAAGAAATTAATTAGAAATGCTTTAATTCACATTAGTCAATTTTGATGATTTACTGACAATATAATTCTTATATCATTTTAAATAAATAAAATACAAATATTTATATTAAATTATAACAAAAAATGCAAATTTTTTTATGAATTGTATATTTTGTTTGTTTTTACATAAACAGTAACATATTAATCACTTATATTATTGATATTAGTATTGATTTATTCTTGTAAGTGTATAATCATAAGTGAATTCATCTGATAAAATTGAAGAATGTGTGCAAAATATATTTCGATTTTTCTATTAATTATAATATAAGGTAATATTAATAATTAAAGGTACTTAGAAAAAAAGTATCAGATATTTCTTTTTACAACTAAGACTATAAACAAATATCTATATTATTGCACTTTTTTCATGTTTAAGTTTACTACTTTTTATAACTAAGTTTAATTACAGATTTGCATAGATAGTGAAAATAAATGTTTTTATAAAACAATTAAAAAGCACATAAACATTCATAAAGCTAAAAACTTTTAGATGATTCTGTGATGCTAATTAAACATTTATGTATGTTTTTTCATCATAAATTCGTGTACAAAATAAGTTTTTAATTTGTTCTAATTTCATTTAACTTTAGATATAAAACTTAATTTTAATTTTTCATGTTGTCCCATTTTAATATATAATGAATAATTTGTTCAATCTTTATTTAAAATATTTCAAATGACCTTAAAAATTGCCTACATTTCCGAAAAAATGTGTAAATTTGAGATATATCTAAAACTCAAATCCATAAAATTGCTTTGTTTCTAAATATAAGTTTTCGAAGCGTAATAAAACTTTTGAATGGAAATAAGAGAGAAACTTTTAACTGCTTCGGACAGATTGTTCCGATTTTATAAGTAAAATCGGAACTGATAAATAAAAAAACATCGTAATCAAATACAGTGTAATAAATTATGCATTTTCAAAAAAAAAATGTGCCTTTTTGAACAAATTTTAATATTGGAACTTGGTAGAAATAAAATTGAAACATTAAATTCACAGACAGGCAGTTTAATTGGGTGACATTTTTTAAATGTTTGTTTTAAATTTATAATGAATCAAAATGACGAAGTAATATAACTAAAAATTGTTTTCAAACTGTGTCATGTACATTTAAAAGTAATTTGTTGTAGCCAATTAAATTACTTAAAACATTTAAATAAAATAGTATTTATTATTTTTTTACATCATTTAAATTAATCACATATTTTTTATTTCAAATTTTAAACATCGTAATCAATTAATCTTATTATATAAAGTTTGTTTCTTGAAAAGTTGAACCACCAAAAAAATCCAAATGTATTCTTTTCAAGATATCTTCATTTGTGCAATTCACTTTAGTTCGTAATTGTAATTGCAACTCTTAGTTTATATGAATTGAAGTAGCCCAACCGCTAAATAAATTATAAATTTCACGATCATCTTAAAGTTTCATTAGAAGAAAGACAATCAATACACGACCAAACAGATCTCCTTGTGTCAATTATAATAATTAAACAATAATAATAATAAAAATGACTGATTAACTTGAATTATTAACTAAAATTGTTTGTTTAGTTACAGCAACAGCACTTGCAATCTATAATTCAGGATAATAATGTAGAACAAGTGAAGGATAATGATGCGAATCAAAATAGTGGCCAAACTTTCTATTCTGCCGTGAATTACGATAATTTCACGTCATCGAAGTCTAAGAAGTCGAAGAAAAAGAAGAGAAAGAAGAAAGGCGACGAGGCACCAGACGTTCTTGAGAATGAGAATATACTTGAAAATATTCATCCGGCGTTTCGCGATTCTGATGGCTCCACGGAACAGAATCATTGTCTTTACATCAACAACACAAACCCTGTTGCTCAAAATGAAGATAATCCTGTTATTGTTAAACTAGAATTTCAGGATACAGGTTAATATTTTATTTAATAATTAATAATTAAAAAATTATTTTACATTTTAATGAATAATAATTATTTAAAAAAATGTAATCAAAAGAAATTAAATTATTCCATTTTAATATAAAGTACAATGACTTTATATATTAGCAAGTTCCTTACTGCGCTTGACGTTTATTTTAATTGAATTTAAAAAACCTTTTATGAGCATAATAATGTACCACTTTAAATTGGATAATGTTTAATTTATCAAACATTATCAACTATTTAAGCACATGATATTTGAAATTAATCTGAAAATTATTCAAACTTGATACAATTATTATTCATAATCATATTTAAACAGCAAAGTTTTAACCAAATCTTGTCATGACTTTTAATTTCGTTTTTAGATTTTAATGCACATGCTGCAGCTTATACTTGTGTTCATACAATTTGCATCATAAGTTCTCTTTATCTATGATTAATTTTAACCTGTCACAAGTGACCTTATAATTTACAGTTATCACAATTTCTCGTTTCATTGAACTTCTTAATGAAATTTGTCGAGAAAAGCAATTCACTATATCTATTTCAGTATGATATAATAACAAATAAAAAAAAAAATAGTATAACATTAAAATGTTTTTATTAGTCACAAAAGAAAGCAATGTTATCGCTAAAATAATAATTGATAATTGTTTTAATTCTAAATATTTATAAATACTTATATCTTACATAAGCACATAATAATATTATCATACTAATTCAATAACTTTTAAACAGGAAATGTTTCAGATATTCCAACCAACATTCCACCGTTAAAAGATGACTCGTCTGAGTTATTGAAATATTCAAATAGCCAAAGCAAAGAAAAAGACGAACAAGTAGAGCAATGTTTCAATAGTGTCAATCTACCACCAATGCCGCTTGAAAATTGCAAAGCGCCTGATAAAACCACGAAACCCGAATCACCGCCGAAGATGCATTCGTCGTCGGACATTGAGCCGCCGACGGAATTCGGCGCACTCGAGCCACCGCCGGAATTTACCTTTTCCGAGACGCACTTTGAGTTATTTTCCGAGTCGGTGATTCCACTTAAGAATCCGGAACTACCGCCAAACCCAAAGCTGCCACCATCACAGCATCATTCACAACCACTTACACTTCAAAACTCAGCACCTTTACAGCCGCCGCCGGTTTTCGATCCCCGAATTCCCGCCAGCGAACGAAACTTGTTGGTGCCAATGTTGCAGCCAAATTATCCCGTGGCGCCAATTCCCGTTGCACCATCCACGACTTCTGGTTTTTTAACAACGATGGCTTATCCACCGCCGATGGGTTGTCGTCCACCCGTGCCAGCCGTTCAGCCATTTTTACCGAATACAGTGTGTTTGCCGCCAATGCAACCGCCACTTCCGCAAATGAGTATCGAACTGCCGAAAGAAATGATTTCGAATCCACAGGAACTCGAGGAAGGCTTAGAGGACATGCAAGAAGCGTTCGCCTTTGCGAAACAACTGATGGATATGTCCGACACGAGTTTGCCGCTTCTTAAGAAGAAGAAGAAAAAGAAGAAGAAGAGCAATGCGAAGGACGAGGATACGGACGGCAGTGAGAATAAGGTTCTTTATTCGACCGTTGAACCTAGACCTTTGCAGATGCCTTTACCGGCGGACAATGTTGCGGCGACACAAAGTTCCGAGAAAATTAGTTTGCCAAGTACAATTTCTGCAACGAAGAACAGTAGTAAAAAGGACGAAGTGTCGAGTAAACCCACGGAATTAGATGCGGATGGAGTTGATAGACCCAAGGTTGTGTTCAATCTCGCTAAGACTAAGAAAATTAGCAAACAAGAAGATTGGCAAAACCAAGAGGAAGAGGAGAAGAAAAAACCCACGTTCAAGGAGAAGGAAGGTGAGATGTTAAACTTTTTAATTAAATTATGTTTAAAATTGAATTTAACAAATGATGAATAGTTTACATAAAATAATGATTGTTTTTGTCGAAGTTGGATCAATGTAGAGGTAAATGAAGATACTCTGATATATGTTTATAAATATTAATAAGGACGTTTTATAAATGGATAATGATTACAGTGAAACACTTGATTAGGCAAATATTTTGAAATATTAGAAGCAATTGTACTCGTGGATTTTCACTTTACTGTATTAGTAATTGCGAGTGTGATTCATTTTTTAAATAATACAACACCAAAATGCATTCTTCAGGGTTGAAGAATACGTTAATTTAAAAGAAGATGATTTTTTAAGTTAATTCAAGTTAAACAAGTACATTATGTAAATACAATTCGTTCATACAATACAGATTTTTTGAAATATTTCTAATAAATTTAGTTTTATAAGGTTTTTGTAATTTATGAATAAAGAATATGTATGTTCTTTCTTAAACCTTGTCCTTTATCATGCAAGATATTTATTAAATATTTAGCACACTAAACTTGAATAAGGTTCACATTTAATAAATATTTCAAGAATTAAAGATTCAAAATAAAAACAGGAAACCGGGAACAATAAAAAAGATATTTCACGTACTTTCAATATCCACAAATCCATAATTCAATTTACGTCTAAAATGTCGGCAGTTTTTGTTTTATTAATTTCATGCAAAAAAATTGCGATTGATTACTTTATTTGTTATATTTTGTGCAATATTCCTGTATTGTATTTCACCGTTTACTATTCATTATACATTCAGTTTTTAATTAAATAATTTTCAAAACTATTCAATTTTGTAATATTCTGTTTACATTCTAGAAATCGATAAGACGATTAAATGAATAAATCTACTCCCGAACTCTTTTAACTCTCCTTAGAATTTCTGTTGTGTTGGGCAACGTAGTTTTTCTTATTTTACATCTTTTCGACACTTCAGATTGTTTATTTATCGAGTTAATGGCTTTTCACAGATATTAGTTTTACGTGCAATCTCATTTGTTTCATCATAACTTAGATGGTCTATCGATTTTCTCCTTTACATTGCCAGCATTTCTTTTTATTATACAGAACAGACAGAAATTATTGACAAAGTACCTCTTATGTACAATATTTTGTTGTATGCAAAATAAGCATATATTATTCTACACATTTTTATTTTGCCACAAAAAATAAAAAAAAAGAAGTATTTTTAATATCAAGCAAAAAATCAAAAACTAAAACTAAATTGGCAAAGTATCGACTATTTCTTTTTCTTTTATTGAATACCGTGAAAATAGTTCATTATGGCCATATATATTTATGACGAAATTACAATTTTATCAATGCAATTTGCAATTTTTCTTCAAAAATATGAAACGAAAAAATTAATAATTAATTGAAAGAAAAATATAAAAAAATTGCTAAAATTTAATTAAAATGATAAAAAAACGGCTAAATTGATTGTTAAAAAATGTAAAGGAAGCATGATATTCAAGTTGAATGTTTTCATCGAAATATTATGAATTGCAGACAAATGACGAAATAAGGAAGACTACGTTTTCCAAGCTTTTATTTACAGCGTTATAGGCACATTAATATGCATAACTCTAAGTCTTGACGATCGAATTCTCAACTTCATCTGCGTTTATAAGCGAAGAAAACTGTGCATATAATGTTTGCAAGAGCATACGTATTTTGCACTATTGATATTTTACATTTAATCTCATCTACAGTCAAAAGCATTTAATTGAAAACAAAAAAAAAAAGAAATTTATTTTAAAGCTACACTTTTTGAGGTCAACTTGCGTAAGAATCGATCAAAATGCAATATTAAGATAATTCGATTTGAAGATTACTTCAAACGGACATCGTTGTCATTTTGCTTTGATATATGTAGAGAAGACATTCAATACTTGTTTCGCAGTTCAAAGAAAATACCACCATAAGACACGCGATATCATATATGACTCGGCGAATAACTGTGGGAACCAGATATGACTATTGCAGACACACATTTTACTCGAGTATTTATGAATTCTCGTCACTAATTATGTCATTTAAACTTGTATCATTGAGAATATCTTGTTTTCTATAATCAATACGATGCTTAACTGTGAAATATTGATTGTACTTTTTTGTTTAACTGAATTCAATTTAACATTTACCATTTTACATTTCTTCTTTAATTTATGTATTTATAAAAATATGAATATAAAAAGGTTTTCAACTGAATTTTATTTGAATTCTTAAATTTTTTTATTGAACGACGAAATTAATCTGATGTTGCATTTGAACGTTTGAAATAACTCGAGATTTGTAGCGCAAACCCATGACATGAACTCTTCAGTTGATTCGTTATAAAATTGAATACACGAATAATTCATCTCAAGAGGATAATATTCGAATAGTTGAAAATGTCACAATCAACTGTGTGTCCTTACACCATGATTATAAAATCAATTACGGTATCTCAATTATAAGCACTATTGACGAGGCATAATTCATAAATGCAGTTTCAATGATGACGTTTCACCTTGTTAAATTAAGCATTGGCTTTTCATTAGTTCATCCGATCGACGTTTCTATCAATTATAAGCGTATTAACAAAAAGGATACAGTTGTCAATTCATAATTTACGATGTTGATTTATTATAAATGAATAATTGAATAAATTAATTCAAATATGTAAAGATAACTAATATAAATGTCTCTTTTACAGTGGAGAAATTGTCCAAGAAGAAGACGAGTTTACATGAAAAATTGTCGGATCATATGCAAGAACATCCAAAGTTTGCGGAATCACCAAAAAAGCGATCATCTGAATCGTTATTGGAAAATAAAGTTTGTCGATCAAATGGTAATAATGTTTATACAAATAGTAGCTATCGAAAGTCCAAAAGAAAAAGTGTCACAGAAAGTGGCGACGAGGCCACATGGAAGGACAAGGTGATCAATCGTTTTTTGAAGATGAGCAAAAATGAGATCTGCAATATGATCAACAATTCGAGTCTGCGAAAGTTTGACATCCCAATGCGTCAGTTGATGCGTGAAAAACGTACGTCAATGTCGTTAGAAATGCGAAACACTGAGGAAGACAAAACGAAAAATCACGACGACATTTCCGAAGAGTTTGTGTCACAGTTGAGTGCCATGTTGGATCCAAGCGCGACGGTGGATATTGGCAATCTGCCAACGGCTTTTATTTATCATTTGAATGAGTTTATGCAGTTGGGAATGGAGGATCTGCCGCCATTGGAGGCCAACGGTGAGCCGGAAATGGAGCCAGAACGAATTCTCGAAGCGGAAGTTAAGTCGACCAAAAAGAATCGTAAGTTGGCGAAATTAGAGGCTAAAATAGAGCTAGAAAAGCAGAGGGAACAGGAGTTGATGAAAGAGGAAGCTGATATACACAGACAGAAGCAAACAGATGTCGATAGGATAAAGGAATTTGAAAGGTCCACGCAGTTCAGTAGTAGTCACAAAGTCGCATCTTTGATGACGGGACAGCGAAAAGAAAGAAATGTTACGAACTTTCGTAATGAAGAGATCGCTGATATTTTTAAATTTGAAAATATTGTCAATTTCATTAGTAAGTATTATGGAGAAATGAAATATTTTATTGAATCGTTTATTTATTTTTTTTTTGTTATTTATATCATTTTTATTAATAAAAAACTAACAAAATGTTATAGAGAAAATAAATTAAATTACGAAAAATTCTAATATTGTAACAATAAAGTCACTCGAAACTTGAAATATGACAAACTCACAAAATGAAGAGATCCTTTGGAAATCCAATAAATAGAACTAGAACTTTGAATTCAATAGGTTATATTATATTTTACTTTTTATTTATGTATAAATATAAAAAAATATTTGTGGTATGTTATTGAAATATTTTTAAACGACTAAATGGTACACAAAAATACAAAAGTAGATATTTATGTGAAAATAATAGTATATGGCATGATTTTCAATTATTTATATGTATTCGTTATTCTATTGATGATTAAAGTCTGTTCATATTTTTTAAAGCGAAATAAAATAAACAAAAGACGAACTTTTTTTGTGTGACATTCATATATAGTCTAAAATAATAATAAAATTATTCTTGTAAATGTAAATAAATACTATTTAAAATGTAAACTAAAATTATTTGATTAGTAAATATTTAACAGATAGAAGTTAATCGTTTAACTCACAAGTACGCGTGTGAAGTGTTTATTTAAATTTATTTAAAATTAAGAAAAAGTTCATTTCCATGTTTAATAAATATTTCGTCGAACAATATATGCAACAAAATGGAAGTTTTGGAAATAATTAAAAAAGAACGTAAGAATATATTTTTGATGATTTCGATAAAAAAAATCTTATTTTTAATAAAAAAAAAATTAATCGAGGTTAATATATTTTTTATTTGCATGTTATTAATATTTATTATGATAAATACGCATGTAATAAATGGAAAACAAAGTTCAAAGGAAAGTGTTTTCAACGGTTATTAATAATTAACATATGAGTAACATTATTCCATAATATCTTTTTCAATAAAAATATAACTTTCTTTCATTATTCAATAATAAACAAAGGTTAATTAATTAACAAGAATCGATTTATTGAAAATAATAAGTGACATTATTCATCAAAATAGCATTTAGTATGCATTATCATAAATTAATAACCATCATAAAAAATGACAAGTAACGTGTTGGATTTTACAAATCAAATGTAATTTTTTTGCAGACGAACCCAGCAGCAGTCAAGGTGGAGCTTTAGAGCATCAGGTTCCGGAGAAGATGGTGGCGCACGCAATTGATGATATTTTTTCCGCGGGACTTCTTAAGAATCGGTCTCAGCAAAAATGCATCTCGCCGAATTTTGCTCGTTCATCAGTATCAATGACTAATCACTTACCAGTTCCAGCTGTCAAGGATCCCGTAATAGAGACATTTGAAAAAACCGCGGTCGATACCGCGGTTGACAACATCTTTTCGGCCGGAATTGCAAAGGTGTTGTCTAAGAATTCAACACTGGACAATCGGCAGCGCAATTACAAAACTTACAATCCACCAAAACAATCCGAAGAAATTGTTCCCGATTGGTCAAATCGACCGGTTCGTAAAGAGCGCGAAGACGTGGACAACTATCGAAACCTTACGAAGGAAGAATGGGAGGCACGTTTAACTCGCCCGACGAATGACGGAAATGACCGACTGGAAAAACCTCGTCAACCTGCAAAGCCAACTTCGCCATTGCCTGCAATTGTCAATCCTGTGGAAAATCGGAATCCTTCGACAGAAGAATCGGAAAGTGAAGCGTCCGATACAGGGGATGAGGATGACGGCGCAAGTTCGAGTTCGTCAAGTGATAGCAGCAGTGAAAAAAGTGTTACGACTAAAGACGTGACGCAGTTGCTGAAAGTCATTAAGGAAAGGGAAAAGATCGCGAAGAAGAGATCGTTGAATGAGACAATTAGAGACGAAGTTGCAGCGGAGATAGCGAGAAAGTGGAAGGAACAAGAAAAACACAAGAAGAGCCGGAAAAAGAATAAAAAGAAAGATCGCAAGGGTAAGAAGAGAAAAGTCCGAAAAAGGCACAAAAGAAGAAATCACAGTAGTTCAGGAACAGATGATGAAGCAAATGAAGATGCGGAGGAAGTTGATGAACAGGAAGAAGGACAAACTAACGAACAGCTAGAGAATGTTGCGAAATCGCGAATTTTGTCAGAGGAAGAAATTAAAAAGGAAATTAAGGAGGAACCGGAGGAAAGTATAATTTTGAAAAATACCGTGAATTTAGCTGAAACTTCGTCAAGTAAGTTAACAACAACAGTACAAAAGACTGACAAACCGGGACTGAATCAATCACCGCTGAAGACTAAAGCGCAGCTTAAGTTGATGCCTGAAAATTCTAGTCGGATGCTGGCAATTAATCCAGAGAAACCGGAAGTCACAAAGAAACTTACACCAGAATCAAATCCAACGAGTTCTGCGACGAAGTCTATTGGCAGACCAGTTTTAACAAAAGCACAGTTGAAAACCATCGAGCCAGTGAAAATTGAGTTTTCGTCTATGAAAAAATCGCCGATTCAAGTGACTGAAAATACTCTGAATACTAATGAGAAAATTAGTTTAGAAAAAGCAGAAAGTGTTCCGGTAATTCCGCTGAAACTCAATTCTATGCCAGTTTTTAATGAAAGTGGGAAAAGGAAGTTGGATGTTAATGAATATAAAGCAAGGTTGCAGCAGCGAAAGGCGATGGAAGAAAATCGTAATTTAGAGCAAAACAAAAAGATGAATCGGATGATTGAAAATCCGAGTTTGCTGACGACAAATTTGTTGAATATCCCGTTGATGAAACGAGCGGAACTAAAAAATGAAGTGCCTGCGGAAACGTCTAATAATGAGAATGTGGTAAAAACGAAAATTAGTATCAAAGAGCCGGTGGTTTATTTGAATCGGCTGAATATTAATGATATTAAGAGTCCCGATAGATCAAACAAAATAAATGATGTTGCAAAGATCAAAACGCCGTCGACGAGTTGTAATCAAGTTGTACAGAAAAACAATCTGGTAAATAATGGTAACGTGGAATCAAAAGAAGTGAATCGGGATAAACTTAGTGCGGACAAAACTGTTACTGCGAAAATGCAAGAAAGGGAGAAGAAAAATGAAAAGCCAGCTATTTCGTGTAATGTTGAGAAGAATTGGAATAAACTTAGTGCGGACAAAACTGTTACTGGGAAAATGCAAGAAAGGGAGAAGAAAAATGAAAAGCCAGCTATTTCGTGTAATGTTGAGAAGAAAGTTAATGTGCCAGTAAAAAATAATAATTTGGAAGAATCAAAAACAAATTCGAATGTAATCAACAATGAACAATCGCCAGTTTCTGTTTCACGTGATCCTAGAATAAGAAACCAGGAAGAACAAGCAGAACGGAAACTCGTCGATGATTTGAAGACGGAACGTGAGAAAGTGAAGGTCTTGAAGAACATTGAAAAAATGAAGGAAGCGGAATCGAGAAAAGATGAAACTGTGATTGTCACAACGCAAAATCAAAAGACCGTGAAAAAAGAAGCAGTAGATTCAAAGAAGAATGGAAAAGAAAGTCCACAAGAACCGAAAAAATTTGATAAAGAAAATGTTTTGCAAGCAAAAAAAGTCGAAGAAGAAAGTGCACTTCAATCGAAAAAATTGATTAAGACAAAAAATCCCGAGATAAAGAAAGCTGAAGCCAAAAGTGTAGTTGAGTCGACCAAAAAGCAGGAGAAGGAAACGAAAAAACTAGCAAAAGAAAAGTTAGTTAATGAAAACATCGTTGAGCAGAAAAAAGTAAAAGAAGTTGTTGAATCCGTTGTAGAAAAATTGGAAGAAATACAGAAGAAAGCAGAAAAAGAAGCGGAGGAAGCAATACAGTCCAAAGAAGCTGAAACGAATAAAATTGTAACCACAGAAGAGCCAAAGAAGTCTGAACCAGTTCGTCGGAAGTTGATTCGCAGGAAGTTCAATTTAAATTCGCCGGAGCAGCGAACTTCAAAACGAAAATTGAGTGCAGCGTCTATAACTGAATTAGAAGCTTCTGAAGTTGAAAAGAGTGAAAGTAAAGTTCCGGAACAGGATGCTAACCGAAATGAAATCGTTTCTAACGTAACCAATGATTTAAATGAGAATAAACAAAATGAGTCGGAAGAGAAAGAAATTGTAGTTGAAACTAAATCATCGCCAGAACTGCAAGAAAAAGAGACGAAAGAAAAGGAGATTGAAAAGGAAATTGAAAAGCAGCAAAGTGATGATGCAGTTTTAGTTGATCAATTGGATAAACCCGAAGAAACATCGGCAAAAGAATCTCTAACCGAAGTAATGATTGAAAATGGTTGCGAAACATTTTTAAGTGAGCAAAAATCTGAGAGTCGGAGTGCTTCAACGAGCGATGCTTTGCCGGATACGGTCCCCAACGAAGGTATGACGATGGAGATGGACACACCTTTGTTCAATGAAATCGCGCGAATATCAACAACTACACCAGTCAATGATTGTCCATTATTACTTATACCAAGTGATGTGCCATACGAAGAGCAAATGGATTTGTCAGAAGGTTGCAAAGATTTAGAAATGGACAATCTCAATCAGATAGTATTAACTCAAGTACTGAATGACGATGAAACTTTACGACGTGACACCAGCGAAATAGTTTATAACGACACCATTAACTGTAATTCTCTGCGACTTTCATCTCCAAAGAATGACCTGAAAGATGACGAAGAATTAGAGGCGTCGTCGCCCAGAAGTTCTGGCAGTCCATTCAAAGGTTTTTCGTCCGAAAGTATCGGTCTTCAGTATTTGCAAAAGCCGTTGTTTAATCTTGATTTAGATGAGATCGATAACACTTACTCCGAAGGATTGGACCCAACAGAACCAATTAGTGAACCAATCAATGACTTGGTGGAAAATATCAACACAGAAAATGATATTTTGCCGTTGCACAGGGTTTGTGACGAAGCCATGATTTCGATACCAAATATCGAAACAACGCCGTTGTTGGAAGGTTCTGATAGCCATTTTGGTGACGATACTATCGTCAAGAAAAGTGAAATGCGAAATCTGTTTGAAGAACAAACTATTCCGAGAAATCTGTTGGAGGATGAAGAACTGCTGGGAAGTAATTTGGAAGATAGGGATGCTTCGTCTGGGGAGACTGAAGACAAACATTTGAATTCGGTGCATCATCCTAGTGGAGATTTATTGATTTCACCAACTTTTCCCATGACAAATCATAGTAATGATAGAATTGAGGAAGAGAAATTAAATAATAATAATAAGACTGAAAAATCTGAGTTACTCAACAAATTCGATTGTCAACTGAATGAAAGTGAACAATCAAAAGGTACAAGTAAAACAGATGAAAGATCAATGGACTCTGACAATTACAAGGGAGATAAGAGTAAAGATAAAAGTAATTATGAAACAAAATCATTCCTCTCGACTGAAGCAGTTTCTATGAATACAAATGCGGAAGCAAAATTGCTGTCTAAAGGTATGATTGAGGATGAAGAAAAAGATGAAAATGATTTGGAAGTTTTTCGAATAAATGAAGAAAGAATAATGAAAGCCGAAGATCGAGTTAACAAAGAGAATCATCTTTCTGTCGCTCGTTCGAAAGATTCAACTCCAATTAAAAAAGTCAATGATGAAAACGAAATCGAAAAAGTTGATGAAGATACGTACAAAAATATTATCCAACAAGCTCCTTACGTTCTTTTAGAAAAATCAAAGGACATTGACAATTTGGTGACAGTAAATCGAGTTCAAAGTAAAAGTCGTTCATCGTCATCGCGTAATGAAGATGCCAAACTACACAAAGTCAAAAAGAAGCACAAACGGAAGAAAGACAAAAAGAGATATTCAGAAACCGAAATCAAAAGTGCAATTAAGGAGGGACTTGTAGAGAAAGTTGAGAAGGTTAATACCCGTGAATCCGTGATGGCAAGGATGATTCAGATAGATTTAGAAATTCACAAATTAGTAACCGAAAAGATAGCTCTCTATCAGTTGTTGCAAGGTGGTACACTTATGAGTGAAAGTGACTTGAAGGACAGTCGAGACGAAGGCAGTGGAAGTGGTGGTCGAGCGAGTAAGGAGCCGAATTTCATATCCGATGACATGACGCCAATGACAGATTCTACGTTTCCGTATCCGGAACATCCGAGTCCGAGTATTCGCGGATCTTCGAAGTCGTCGAAAAATGCGCATTCTAATCGTGATCGAAAGTCAAGTACAGTTGATGAAATTGGAGTGAACAAACATTCTCATAAATCGAGACGTAGAGGTGACGAAAAGCGTGAAAAGGAAAAGTCGAGGGGCAGGAAAAGTCATTCCAGATCGAAAGAGAGGAAGGAAGAAAAGGAAAAGTCCAAGATCAAAGAAGAAAGTGCGACATCGGAAAGTGCAAATAAATCTGCGCCAATTCAAAAGATCTTCGTCATTCCTCGCAGTGAAGTCGACAAAATTAATTCGGAAAATACATCGAAAATCAATGTTCCGGAGTCCAAGAAAATCTCGACGAATAATGAGAAAGAAAAACCGAAAAAGGGACCAGCGAAAAGTCTGAAGGATCTTTTGCCGGACGTAAAGAAGAGGAAAAAGGAACCGAAATCTTTAAAAGAGCCGGCGAAGGATGAGAGTGACACAGCTATGGAAGAGGAGAAGAAAAGACCACATTCGAGGATGTTAAAATCGAAAGGTCATGAGAAGTCAAAGCGGAAACGAATCATTATATACTCGGACGAGAGTTCGCTCGACGTTGAAGGTACAATGAAGAATGAGCAAAGGAAGTTAACTGGCTTGAACTTGCTCGAAGAAAAGTTTCGACAAGAATCCTTGCAACAGCAAAAGTTGGCTGAACGACTCGGGAAGAAACGCAAGATAGATGATAGTGATGAAGAAATTAACGCCGAAGTTGATGATATCATTGAAAGATCAGAGAAGTCGTCTTTGACGTCAACTATAAAGAAAAAGAAACGGAAGATTAAGAAATCACCGGCCGTGGTTGACGAGATTGTTGAGAAGCACATTGATGATGTGATTAATGCCGTAGCTGCAAATAAATCGGACGAAATAACTCAAAGAAAAAATCGCGTTGTGAGTCCAAACAACGATAGTGCAACAGCATCTGCGCCGGAAAGCATTAAACATCAGATCAACAAGGAAGACAATGCCGATAGTTTAATGAACGAAAAAGATTTCACCGACGACACGATGTTAATTAATCGAAATATCATTCGTCTAAGCGAAACACCCGAGGACTTGGACAATGAAAGTTTCGTGATGGAGAAGTGCATCGACGACGACTCGATGTTGCAAGAAGAAGATGCGCAAAAACCAAGTTGCGAAATCAGCGAGACTTTCTTGAGCGCAGATTCCCGTGGATCCGGGGACAATGCTGTGGATTTTGTTCTGGATCCACTGCAACTGAGTTCCGATAAAACCGTCATCACGACTTCGAAGAGTGACGATCAGCCATCGCCGAATGAGGAGAAATTGGAACTGTTTGCACAAAAGATCTTCATCAACACGGATCAAAACAAAAGCGAAACAAGGACAAATTCGGACGCTGTGGATCCGCTGTTGGATGATCGAAAACCTGAGGATGATTGTGACAAAGAAGTTGCGGCTTACGATGAGTTATCCGAGCGCAATTTAAAAAAGAAAACGATAAGATCCCATACAACAACGCCTGTCGGAAAGTCCAATTCGAAGGATGACAAACGCAGTAAATTAAACACACCATTATTCTTGGACGATCAGTCTGCGACGAAGTCTCGTTGTGCGAGTGCCATGTTGTCCACCGACTCTTCACTATCAGTGATGATTCGCGATGAGAATTCGAATTCATCGATGAGTTCGCAGAGTCAATTTATGTCGAAACATCGGCACAGTGTTTTGCTACGAAGAAGTATTAAATCGGTGGAAGAGTTTGCTGCGGAGCAACGTCAGCTGCAAAGTAGTCGGACAATGACTTATGATGAACATCGGCAGAATATTAGACGCAGAATGACGTTGGAGGAGATGATGAATTGCAAGGTACAAATTGAAGATAGCAAGTACACTTTACTGGCGCCAAATGTGAACCCGCTGGTGCTGAGGAAGCTGGGAATCAGTCGAATTAATTTGCCATCGAAGAAGCCGAAGGTTAAATCCAGACCGAATTCGGCGACCGACAAACCTGATAGTACAACGACGAGTTTGGTCAGTGAAGACAGTGGCACGGTTAGTCAGAATGCGGAGACGACGGCTTCGAGAGTGTCGACGCCGGTGGTTGCTTCGAGTCCTCTGCCGGTGAGAAGATCCAATCGAATTCAACAGTATAACACGCACAAAGGGCCAATCTTAGATATCAAGGTAAAGAAGAAAAGATGAAAGAGAGAAAACGGGAGTTGTTGAATTGAACGCAAGAAATTAAGTGTGGCTGCTGTATGAAGATTGTAGAAATCTGTGATTTGTTTTGTGATATCAATTTTATTGTTTGACAAATAATATATATTTATAATAGTAAAAAAAGGGATAGCAGTATTTGGCAAAGAAATGTTACTTATGTATTAGAATATTGTATTCTGCTTTCTGTGATGGTATTATAATTATAATGATTGATTTTGATCTTTTGGAAATGAAAGCTTCTTAGTTGGCTGATTTTAGTCGAGTTTGTGCTATGTTGGGTTTTTATTCATAGAAATAACTAATGCTAAGTATTTTATGAGATAATGTTGATGAAAATTGTTAATTTTAATATATGCTAAAGATCTATCTAACTGTACGTTCAAAATTCTAAAAATATTTATGTAAAATTTATTACATTCTATTAATAAAGTCAAAATAGTTGAGTACATAAAAGACTTTATTTGTTGTGATTTAATAAGGAATTGTTAATATTCAATTTTACACAATTAAGATAATGTTGCATTTTTTGTTAATAGATTGTTTTGATATTATAATTTCATTTTACAAAATTATCCTAGGGAAAACTTGAAGAAATTGAAAACAATACATAAATATTTTAAATGGTAACATTTGAATGTTATATTCTGACATTTAAAAAGATCTTCAAGTTAAATTATATATTATTTATGATTATAAACATTACAGATTTTATCAATTTTATGTTCATGTTGTGTTTTGTCTTATAAGTAAAGATTTTCATTTGTAATTTCCAAAATTTTTATTTCATTTATATATTTTATGCGGTATTATTATAATATAAAAATAAATCAAAGTACATTATCGCAGTACTTTGTATTTATTTATTTATTATATACATAAAAATTTGACGAAATATATTTGAAAATCTTTAATTCACCTTTGTTTTTCACACTTGAAATGTTTTCATTGGACTTTAATTTCATTTTAATTCAGCTTTTTGTGAATTATATTGGAACAGTTATTGTAGGGCATCAAACACATAGTGAGCAATAAAAGTTACAAATTATTCGTAGCTTTTAGCCTTGCACTCATTACTTAATCCTGTCCCATCTCCATTCCAGTACGTCTGCTGTCATCAATTAACACCGGGTTATGTTATATTTAATTATTTGTTGGTGAAGGAAATGGCGTTGGTGCTGCTTTAATTTAAAACTTTGTTGGTCAAACGAGAGAACATTTTTTATCTTTATTTTTTTGCATGTGATAACATTATTTTACTCTGCATGGATTTTATATTTAAACAAAATTTGTGTCATTAAATAAACTAAAAACAATTGCAAAATTACTTATTTAAATATTTTAGTTGAACATTATTTAAATTAATAATTGAAAAATAAAAAAACTGTTATGAACGATTGAGGAAAAAGCAAATTTCTACGAGAACAACATTATATCTTTTAGGTGTTTGAAGATTCGTTTCTAGCAGCGAGTGAGGATGGTATGATTTATAGATACAGTCTCTCGTCTGATCAGGTGTTAAATGTTTACAAGGGCCACACGAACGCCGTCACTTGCTTGTGTGTCCAACAGTCGGATCCATTCACGGATCATAAACGAGAGTGGGTTTATTCTGGCTCATTAGACGGTACTTTAAGATGCTACGATATTCGGGTAAGTTCATTTTGTTTTTTATCCTTTCATTGTAATGTCTCTTAACAAAATTGGAAACTTAAATAAATTGTTTAAAGATATAATATTATTTAAATAATAAAATACATTGTAATAAATGATGTTCAGACTGGAAGTCAAATAAAAAGTGCAACCGAAGTGGGAAGTCCAATACAGTGCATGGATGCAAGTTCTTGGAACACCCTTTATATTGGAACCAAATGTGGCAGTATTGGCAGATTTAAGATGAAGGTAAAATAAAGATTAATTAATAGAAATGAGACATAAGAATGAATATTTAATGGA
The DNA here is from genome assembly GCA_022817425.1 of Gryon sp. ZL-2020. NCBI lineage: Eukaryota > Metazoa > Arthropoda > Insecta > Hymenoptera > Scelionidae > Gryon > Gryon sp. ZL-2020. Next base: position 38,586 of record JABFPJ010000125.1, on the reverse strand, counting down.
TATTTAAATATTTCTTAATTTCTCTCATATTCTAGATTATGACATTATATATCATGAATTTAGATAACGACAGATCAGATCAACAGATCAATGTAATATACTTTGTAAACCAATGTCATCATTAATTAAAATTTGATTTTTATATCTAACAAAATTGATTTTCGTGTTGATTTTTAGAGTTGTACACTGAAAGAAGAAATTCGTTTTTGCGAAAAGTCAGTCCTGGCTTTAAAAGCAACTTGTGAAGGCGTGCGCAAAGTTCTGATAGTCGCCGTTCGCAATCAGCCTATAACCATACGAGATGCTATAACTGGATTATTGTTACGAACGATTAGTGGTCAGAAGCAACATACAGTTTACAGTCTTTTGAGGAACGAAAATCTAATTTACTGCGGAACTAGTAGCACTTCTATACCTGTTTTTGATTTTATTGTAAGTTGCATAAATATTTGATATAAAAATGTTATAGATCAAACGGTAAACTGAGGAAAGTGAATGTTAATAAATTGTTATTCATTGCTTGATGTTTTAGACCAGTCAAGAGATACTGCAGTTTAATGCTGGGGTTGGTATTGTATGTATGTGCCTATACAAGAAATTATTATTCGCGGGCTGTTATGACGGAAAAATTTATGTATTTGATCTGAAAGTATGTATAAAACTTTATAAATGTATATATTTTATAAATCTTTCAATTAAATAGAGTAACTGACCAAACATTTTTTACAGAAACGAAATTTAGTATGCAGCTTGCCAGGTCCAGGCAATATGCTCCTCAGTATGGAAGTGGTTGGGAATACGGTAATTAAACAAATTGAAAAATATACTGAAAGTTATATTTATACATTTAATTTTGTTTTAAAAAGAAAAAAATATTTAAAATATATTAATAACGTTTTCATTTTATAGATAATTGCAGGAAGTAAAGACATGAATCTGCATGCATGGGATATGCCCGATCAAGTGCTCGATATATTAGAAACTAAACACTGACGGAACCTACGATCGACAACAAATCTAGTCAAAAGAATCAGAATGAGAAAATAACTATTGTTCTAAATGACACCATAATAGATATTGATATTTTATAGTTATTTACATGGTTGTATTTGAAGAAAAACAGATAATTAAAATGACAAAAAAGAATGACGCTAACAATTTAGTTATTGTCATTTTTTGTTGCCAATAAAAACAAAATTGATATCCAAAAGCCACACTTAATAAAACTATGCAGTTTTAAAAGTCACGGCTTACGAATATTAAAACAAAAACAGACCTGTATTTTTCATCGTCGCAAATTTATTTTCTACAAAATGATGTATGCAAAAGGAGTATTCAACGGAAAACTTAATTGACTATCTATACAATAATTTTCACTATGAAATTCGATTGTACAAAAAAATGGATGGTAGTAATTATTAACATTATTTTAGAACATTTTGTACATAAAAAAGAAAGCAAAATATATTATTACGTTATTGTACAGATCGAATTATACAGAAAATTAATTTTTCCGAAAGAAAATAGATCGTGAAACAAAAGCAACTTATTTAGAAATGATTATATGTATATATGTATGTATATATATATAATACTGTAATAAATATAAGAATTGACTGTTAAATGAGAGATATATATACATATATATGTATATGGATAACATATATTATATATTTACACATAAATCGTGCACGTATCTATGTACATATTGAGGATGCAGGACTAACGATGGCGGTCGAAAAACGCGATTTAAGGTGCCCTTATAATGAATTAAAACGTGGAAATTGCTGTGAATTATTGAAGAAAATTGATAGCAAAACAATAACTGAAAGACGGTACGAAAAGTAAATAATTACAACAAATTTTAGAAGTAAAAGTAAGATCAATGAAAAAATGTTCTTTGTATATCTGCGTGTGAAAAATGTCATAAGCGCGCTGCCAAAAAAAATCTCTCCATAGGTATTTTCATATCTTTTGTTCAACGACTATTTCACTGAATAGCTACTTGATAAGTATTTATTTTAATATCGTTAGAGAAAATCTCACTGAGTGCGCAAATCAAACTGCATTTTTTATTGTAATTATAGAGTAATGGCGTTTCGTTTGTCATTGTAATGCGTACTAATATTCATTCAAACAACGGCAAAAAGAGTTTTTTTTTATTTGTGTACAATGCAATATCTATGTATAATTTGTAATATGTTGGAAATCACAATATATGTATTAACTGTTTAAGTGAAAATAAGAAAATGGGTCATTCGATGTCACTAATTTGATATTAAAGAAATATAATTTTTTTTTTCGTGTCAAGTAACTCGAATCTTTTAAAGTTTTTGTAAAATCTACTCTCGTCTTCGAGTTTCGTTTATATCATTTTGTTATAAACGTTGATTAGATATGATGATTGAATTTTAATCTTCTGTCTAAAAAGATCTATTATACTTGTACAAGCTAATTATGAATAACAGAAATTGTGATATTTTGTATATAACATTGTCAAATGTTGATCAATTTTTTTTTTCGTCGACAAATTTGTTTTTCTGTTAAATTTGTAATGATGGACTTTGTGCAAGGTACATAGATAATAATTGATACAATTAAAACACTTCGTTGATTGATTGAATTGTAAATTAATTTTTGCATAAAGGTATTGTAGTTTAAGTCTTGTTATTCGTTTAGTTATATAGATTTTTCATAAAATCATCGAAGTTCAATGTTTCCTTTTCAATTCGATTGGGATTGATGATTCTCAATTAAATATAATTGCAATGCGTGTTATGTCAATGGAATTTTGTGTTTCATTCATTGTTTGTAACTAACAATCAGTCTCAAAATACTCGTATGATTCTTTTTATTATCGCATTTTTTTGTTTATTGCTTGGTATTAAAATATTGAGATAAAGCAAGCAAACCATGGCAAGAATTTGTTTATAAATGCCATTTTAATATGTGATAGCAAAATTTAGGAGACATTAGCACTTGCGTCACACTTTTTCTACGACCAAAGATGCACCTCCCGAACGAATGAATTCATTCAATGGGTAGCAAACATAATAAATTATACGATAAAGAGAAAATATAAAACATATGACATGTAACAAACAACATTCAAATAAGAAACGAATCATTAATTAATGCGAACATTTATACAAGAATGCTTTTGTATGATATGATCCGTCGTCATGAAATCTGCTTCATTGTAATAAAAACCTTTGATTCACCATAATTCAAAAATGCATAATAACAATTTTCAACATAGTTTATTGATTCAAATTCATTACGCTTTCTAAGTCAATCTAAGTCCAAGTAGAAAAATGTTTATATATTGTTCATCGTACAAAAGATGAAAAAATGTATCAGTTTTTCTATTTAGGATTAACGATGTTACACCTGCAATTTTAATATATATGTATATACAAAATACTATATGAAAAAGTACCGAAAAATGAAAAAAAAGATTGTTGAAAATTTATATACTTATGAGATGAAAATAAAAAGATATCCCACTGAAAAGTAGGGAATTACAATGAGCAAATTTTACACATTTAATACAAATAACAAATATCCTGTATAGGTGAAAATGATTCGATTTCATATGTTATATGAAGATTATTGTAGTTGTGTATATATAAATAGGAATATTTTAAATCTGGAAATTGGTTCAATTGTTTTCTAATCGACGGTTATACAAGAGAATAAAGTTTGATTCAATTACACTTATGAAATTTGATTTTTTATTGATACTTTTTATTTTGATGACATTTTGAATTAATTTATTTTTAATATTTCCATATTTTTAGCGTAGAAAGAAATGATAAATAATTAATTTATTAAACAATTATTTAAAGTCTTTTTATTTTTAAATATTATTATTATAAAACATATATTTCGTATGAATATATATACACAATAAAGTTTAGTTATTTTATTATTAACTGATTTTCAATCAATTTTTTTATAAAATTTTCACTTTCATATTATATTTATTTTAACTAATAATCTCATCAAACATATGTGAGAAATAAAATTAACTTTTTTACTAGTTAATTAAAAAAGTAAAGTATGGATACACTGACTTTAATTTAAACCTATATTTTACAAATTTATTATTATCGCTAAAAATTATATTTTCTCTGCCCATTTATCCTTATATTTTTTTTTAATGTCTTCTCGTTCTTCTGGATTAGGAAGTGCAGGATATATAAATTTTGATTTACGATCTATTGCAACGTTATTCTGAAAATAAACAAATATGTGAGCAATAAAAAATGTATACATAGATAATAAATAACGTTTATATTAATTATTATTGAAATACATACCCAAAACGTAACACATTTATTATAATTTAAAAAGAACGATTTACATTTCTCACGATCATAATAATTATCATCTAAACATTGATATGACATTTTTTGTTCCTGAAAAATATTGTTTAAATTAATTAATAATTGACTGAATAATGAATCTAAATTAGAATACATTGTATTTAAATATACAAATTACCTTTAAACAAGGATTATATTGTTCGTCGTTTAATTTAAGTGGATATTTACTAGATTTATTCTTAGTCTGTATTTCTGTGCTCATTTTTTATACAAATATTATTTTTGTTGCTATCTTAGGTTATAAAGTGTTTTTTTATACAAATATTGTTCCTCTGCACTAATTATCATTTGCACATAACATTTCACTTAAATTAAATCTATCTCACAATCATTGCTTACAAAATTAAATAAACAGTAACAACAATATTTATATATTTTTATCCTATATATACCTTTTCAATCCGTGTAAAGTAATGTTTAGTAATTTTGTGAAATTTTTAACATATATATTTATCTTTCTCTGATACCGACTAAAATAGTTGCATCTCTATTTAATTTTAGTGCTTTAGACAAAGATAAAACTATACTTCTCAAACTCGGTGTTACGTGAAATCTTTCATTTCAAAAATGTTTTCCTATCATATGTATAACCTCAAGTGACAATGTAAAAGAGCAATTTATATTGTCTGAATATTATTACAACAAAATAAATAAATAAATAAGTCAAAAATGGATATAAAACAACAATTATTTCTTTTTCTAAAGAAAAAATGGTTTGATGGTGTCATATTTGTAGGCGCTTCAACTGTTACAACTATACATTTATTTGCAAACACATTATTTGTCGAAAATGTTGCAAAGCTTTTAAGTATGCATGAGTAAGTTATAATACTTTTTTAATAATTTAATTAAAAATAAATTAGTTCAATTTTTGTTGGTTATATTATTAACAAATTTTGATTTGTTACCAAAAATTTTTTAATTTTATGTAATGTCAAATAATTTTTTAAATGTTCTAGTTTTAATAATATTAATAAAAATAACAAATGTTTTATTGCGTTTTTAAATCATTTTTTTGTAATACAATATTTGAAATACGTAAAAAATGGATCAAACAAATATTTTAATTTGCTCAATGATTTAATTAAAATTATCAACTACCAATTAATTGACCGTGAGGAACTAAGAAATACAATAAGTATAATCTTTGGGACTAAAACTGTTATTTATTTTACTGACGTTTCAATGATTTAATATATAATTAAAAAAATATATTTTGTTAAAAATATATAATATATTAACTTCCTTTCTTAAATCAAATTCCAATCAATTTATTTTACAGATAATACAATAGTTACCCTTACCTACAAAGTCTCATAAAATAAATCTCTAAAAAACGTTTAAAACAAAACAAAAAATAAATTAAATGTTTATTATTTCAGAAACACAGTGCCAGTGAAACCTCATCCCCGTATACTTCACCTGTTAAAAACAGTTCTCAAGGACCTTCAATGTAGAGAAGCAGATGCTTATACGCCATTTACATTTATTGGCTTGGATCCCATGAAGTTAGGTGCTCAGTATTTTAAAACGGGCGTGCATATTGGAATCCCTCGAACCTATGCCTACAGCACACCCGATGAATGCAATGTCTCGAGAATTTGTATAAATAATGAATACGTGGACTGGTCCCGGCCCCGGGCTCGGGCCGTTTTGGATGCCATAATGCTTCCCGAAGAAGCGAAAAAATTCGCAATTGCGCACGAAGTTTTGGCCGCACAATCGGCCGATTTCGTGCGAGAAAATTTAAGTTATCCATTCTTGTTTCTTTCTCCCTATTTGCTTTATAATTATGCTTGTTATCCAAAATTGAATTTAGTAAAAAAATCAGCGATGTTGCGTTCGTCAATTTTTGGTGGATGCGTTTTAATTTGTACTTCATTGTGGCTCCTTCAAGACAACATTTTTGCTTATATGAAGGAAAAGAAAATTATGAAAAAGCTGTCCCAACTTGGTCCGGAGTATGTTAAAGGTGGCTTTGAATATTACGATAAATTATTGCAAAGAAATATCGCAGTGCGAGAATTAGTTGATGACAAAATGAACCATGTTTTTTCCGAGCGAGGCGAACAAAAGTCTTACAGATACATTTTCAAGACCTTACGCATTTCTGATCGACGAAACTTCTTTGCGACAAAATTACGAGAAATAACACAAAATTCCGAAACGCCGATGTTGAGTTAATTGATGTAGAAATTTACTAATAGTAAGTTTGAAATAAATTGTTTTGTTTAATTCTGGATCCTTTTCATTACAACTTGTAATAATATAATTTATAATTCAATAAACTTCTTAAGTGTATCGATACAAATTTAACAACAATTCGCATTATATTCTACATTCTTTATAAAACGAAAAAAAGATAGAACCTAAAGACAATACACAAATTACATTCATTTGATTTGTTAATATTGTCGCGATAAAATTGCCAATCGATGCGATTATTTACAGTATTTTTTGGAATTAAATTTCGTCGTGGTAAGTATTGCACCGTTCTATATATACAATTATTTATAAATTAACGTCTAAATCTGACTTTCACCCCAAAGTAATAAATGCCTTAGAAATTGATTGATTGAAGATTTACAGCAGTGAATTGTTTGTTATTTACAAAATGTTTAATCTTGGCAAGTTTCTTAATTTAAATGTGTTCCACTGGTCTCATGTTAAGCCAAGCGACCCAAGCTGAAATTTAAACAAATACATTAATTAAAGTTTAATTTCAATAAATTATAATTTTAGTTATAGAAATATTGATAAATGAATAAATTACCAAAGTTAATTTATCTTCTTCCTTTTTAATAATGCTATTCGTTTGTTCCTGGTCAAATTTGACAACTGCTGCAATGACCTTTGCCAGCACCAGCGTTTCTTTGCCCATCATATATTCGAATAAAATATTTCTCAAATACTCTATTTCCGTCGAGTCCTCGAGAGTTTCGTGTCTCAATTTCACAAGTTTCCTTAATTCTGTTAGTTCGCGTTTTTGCGCTAAAAGCGTTTGTTGTAGCGCATGGAATGATCCAGTATTTGACTGAACTGCCGCCATGGCAACTCTAGATGTACTTTCGAGTTCCTAAACGGAAGTAATAATAAATTATTTCATTCATTTTACATGTTTTTACATTAAACAATAAGTATTTGATGAAAAAATAATAAACTTATAAAACAATGAAATGAAAAAAAAAAAAAATACCTCAGGTGAGGGATCAGTTGTGACATCACTCTGAAAATCAAATCAAAGAAAACTTAAAATAATGATTCATGAGAAAATAAAATTATAGAAAATAAAAAAGACAAGAAACGAAAGTTTCATCTAAAAGAAGAAACAACGATGGACTCACTCTTCTTTCATTCTGCCACTCGCTGGTCAATTCTTTGATCTCCTGCTCATGTTTTGCGTCCAAATGGACCTTCTTTTGATCTAACACGATTTTCCATTTTTTGTCTATTTCTTTGAGTTCATTTGCGTGACTCTTCTTTAGTTCTTCAAGTGTTTCTTTTAAAGTATTTATTTCTTCTTGCTTTTCATTTAACATTTCCTTCTTTTCTATGATCAAATTTTCTATCTGTTCTGACTTTGCTGTGAGCTCTACTTGGAAGTCTTTCAATTGTTCTTTGTATTGTCGAATCAATTCTGTTTCATAATTTTGCTGCTGATCTGTAAAATAAACAACATGTTACAACATTTTATCCAATTGTTTTAAATATAAAAGTTATAATAGAAAAAAAGAAAATTATGGTATCTTACCAAATCGTTTATCCAAAGCAGCCTGCAATTCTTCATCCTTATCATGCAACTGTGCCTGAAACTCTTTCGCCAATTGCTTAAGTCGCATACTTTGTTCCTCACTATTTACAGTCAATTCATTCTTTAGCTCTTCCACCTTCTTCTTGAGTTCGTTATTGTGGCTCATCATCTGTGATTCCTTCGTTTGAAAAGTGACCAAAGTTTCATCCAAATGTGCCTCCAGTCTCTTGTTTTCTTGCTCCTTCACTTTCAGTTCCTCTTCTAACTTGTTATTCTTCTGCCGAAGTTCCTCAATTTCGCCAGTCTTCTCAATTTCAGTTTCCTTCAGTTTCTCGGAATTTTTGTTTTGCTCTTCCATCAGTTTTTCAATTGACTTCGAAAGATTTTCATTTACACTTTTCAGATGACTTAATTCATCTTCTTTTGAGCTTGATATCAATCTCATTTCTTCATTACTTTTTCTCAAGTCTTCAACTTCTTCAACGGCATTCGACAATTCAACGATCTTCATCTTTGATTGTTTCTTTTCTTCCGTTAGACTTTGTAACTGCAACTGGAGACTATTTAAATCACCTACTAACTTGGATTTTTCATTTTCCAAATCATTCAATTGAACTTTTAATTTACTATCCGCAGCATTCAATTTCTCGTTTGCAGATTTCAGATCATTAATATGCCCTTTAAAAGTAAGACATTCACTTTGCAACGATTCTAACATCTGAACTTTCATATTGAGATCAATCATATTGTCAGAGTTCATTCTAGTTTCTTTATCTAATTCTTCCTTCAGATGACTAATTTCCGATTTCAAATTTTCATTTTCAATCATCACTGTCTTACGTATTTCCTCAGACTCGTTCAATTTTAGAGTGATCTGTGCTTTATCGTCTTTCAATAACTCTAAGTCACTGTTTACAGCAGACATAGTGAAATCCAAGTTTTCACTTATCATCTGCAATTCTTGGTTCTTGGTTTTCAATGTATTACATATTTCTTCTAATTCTTTCGTTCGATTTTCAAACATCTGAATTTTCTCTGTTAAAGTACTGTTTTCGGATTCCAGTGAATCAATTTTCTTGATTAATTCGTCGTTTATTTGTATTCTGTTCTGAAGATCTGAAACAATTTCTTGCTGCAACGCTTTCAATTTTTCATTTAATATGATTAAATCATTTCTTTCATTTTTCAATTCTTTGTTTTCATTCGTTAATTCTTCATTAAGTTTCATTTGCTCTTTCTTTTCCACTTCTATTCGTTCTATTTCTGACTTCACATGTAATATCTGTTTATTCAGTTCTTCTATTTCTCCTTGTAGCTGATTAATGTGTATTTCTCGTTCAGACAGTTGCTGCTGCAATTCATTCGACTTTTCTTTTACGTTATTTAATTCTGATTCCCGATTGTTCAATTGTCCCGTTATTTGTTTCAATCTTGTATCCCTCATTTCTGTCCATTCTTTCTTCATTTGCTCTGATTTATTTTTAACACTTTCTAATTCGATTTCTCGTTCATCTAGTTGCTTTCTTACTTGCTGAAATTCATCATTCATACCTCTCAACTTCTCTTTCAACTGACTTGACTCACTTCTCGAATCCTCTAATTCGATTATCTTTTCATCCAACTGTTGCTTTAGACGACTCAACGCATTATTTATATCCGCCAAATCGTTTTTCATTTGTTTCCCTTCGACTTTTGCATTGTCTAACTCAACTTGCCTTTCATCTAAAAGCTGCTTAACTTGAACTAATTCGTCATTTACATGTTTCAATTCTCTTTCTCGTTTATCAAGTTCTTGTTTCAATTGATTGACAAATTCAGTTTTTACGTTTTGTGATTCTATTATTTGATCTTCTAATTTAGATTTTTCTAATTGTAATGCTTTCAAAGATGATTCCAATTCACCATTTGAATCTTTACACTTACTCCATTCAGACTCTAAATTCTGCATTTTATTTTCCAATTCACCGATAGTTTGTTCGAGATTCACATTCTTCTGAAACGACTCATTAAGTTTGTCTTTCATAGACTTATTCTCCGCAACCACTTCATTTTTTTGCGTTGTAAGTTCAATTAATCGCTGACTCGTTTCATCTTGTCCCAAATCCACCTGACTCAATTTCGTCTCTAAATCCACGATAACTTCATTCTGCTTTTTTCCTCGATTTTCTAGTTCTTCATTCTTAAACAATAGATCTTTTTCACGTTGCTTCAACACCAAATTCTCAGAATCCAGCGTTTCCTTTTCCAGCAACAACTTCTCAATTTGCTTACTCACTACGAGATTCACATTTTCCATCGACATCTTTTCCTTCAACTGATGTTTGTTCTCTGAAATCTTCAATTCCTCCAATTTTTTCACAGTTTTCACACAATGCTGCTGAGCTTTGGAATCAAAATTATCCATAGATTCGCACGGACTTGTGTCACTGCTTTCAGACTCACTCTGCTTATCTTTCAAAATACGTATAACTTTTCTCTCCAACGAATTGATCGTATCATCTTGTGACTTTCGCAATATTTCTAATTTATCATACATTTCAATTCGTTCACGATTTTCTTCCTTCAACTTTTTGCTCTCTTCGCTAAGTTCCATCAAACTTTTCTCTAACTGAGCATTTTCCACGCTGTATTTTAAATTGTCCTTCTCCAACTCGTCGATTCGAACATTAAGTTTTTCCATAATCGACTGCAACTCTTCCAGATTTTCATTCTGACCTCTTCTTCGTGCCTCAGCTTTGGTCTTTTTATTTGTCGACTGATTCAAACTCACTTTCAAATCATTTCGCAGTTTCGTTATTTGCTTATTACTCGCACTCAATTCAGCTTCCAACTTTAATTTATCATTTTTCATCGCCGTCATTTCCTCTGTCTGAGCTTTCAGCTTGTTCTTATAATCCTCCTCGAGTTCCAAACGTTGCATGTTATTGCACTGTATCATGCCGCGCAACATTTTATTATCGTCCAGCATCTTTTGCTGCTTCATCTCAAGATCCTCTACCAGCAACATCAACTGATGAACCTGCGACGTTCGAGTTTCCCACTCTTTTCGCAAATTTGCACACTCCTTCATCTGCTTTTCATTCTGCGCCTTCAATCGACTCACTTCCTCCGATTCCTGCTTTGTCGTCTCTTGAGAATGACTCACCTTCGAAAACACTTCACATAACTGTTCTCCGAGATTCTTTATTATTTGTTTTTGTTCATTGATACTCAATTTCGTGTGTTTCATCAATTCTTCGCAATCTTTCTTCAACATCTGAGCACGATTTTTATAATCTTTAATTTTCTTTGACTGACTCTCCTTTTCTTCGACCAATTGATTTACTTGCGATCGAACTTCCTGGATCTTTACCTTTAATTCTTCGACAATAATCTTACAAGTATCATGTTCTGCTGTTAAGGATGTTAATTCGTCAGTTTTTATCGACAATTCTTGATCTTTCTTAGCCAATTCTTCGTTCAAAGATTGTGCTTTCTTTTGCAATTCATTGCACATCAATTGCATTTGTTCTTTTTCTGATTTTTCTTTCTCAAACAACTCCATTAATTTATCATTCTTGCTACGCAAAACTATTATTTCCGCGCTGTTTTCTTCCAACTTATTATTCAGTTTCTCAATTGTCTCCAACTCACGTTGTGACTTTTCTTTCTCAGAAGATAACTGTTTTTCTAATTCCTCATATCGTCGCGAAAGATCGTCATTTTTCGTCGACATTTGCAGTTGCTCGATTTCTAATTTATATTTTTCCAAACTTTCAGCCATACTTTCTCTACTTCTTGCAGAAGATTCCAATTCTTCATTTAATTTCTTGATTTGTTCCTCTTTACCTTCCAGTTCTCGATAAATCGACAACTTATTTTCTGCCAACGAAATCGCTGCTTCCTCTTCGCGTTTCTTCAAAGCGTCGATTTCGTCGGTCAATTTCACGACATTTGCATTGGATTCCTCTAGCTGATTTTTCATGATATTAAAGTCACGCTCTAATGTTAATTTCTCTTGTGTTTCTTGGGATAAGTTCTCTTTCGTGCGTTTCAAAGTGCTTTTTAATTTCGACACAAGAACCTCGAGCATTGACAATTTATTTTTCAACTGTTCATTTTCGTGCAGCAGATTTTCATTCTGAGCTGTTGCAGATGTTTCGTTAGACAGATCAATTAGTAATTCCGAATTGTGGTTCTCCGCTGTTTCGCCATTTTCACTGCCGTTCTTCTGTAAAAGTGTGATCTGAAATATTGCAAAATGCTGAATTAACACCAAGTCTTTTTTTAAGCATCAGCAAAATATTAAATTGCATACTTTTTATTTTATTTACCTTTGTATTTAACGAATTTATAAGACACTCTTTCTCTTCCAAATCATTTCTCAGTGATTCTTCCAAGTGTGCTTTTGCCTGTTTCTCTAACTGACATTGTTCCTTTAATTCTGCTATTCTTTTAAAAGCTTTGTCTTGAGTCTCTACCAAAAGACTCTCAAGTTTGCTTTCGTTACGTTGAATTTCACGATAATGCAATGCTAATTCTCGATATTTATCGCGATATTTTCGGTGCTTTGTTTGTTCATTTTTGTACGCTGAATATAATCGATCTTTGGAAACACGATCAAGCTGTGGAGTGATGTTTTCATCAACTTCGCTTGCTGATTGATCCATATCAGACTAAAAATGAAGAACAAATGAAACGTATGATATTATGATATAATTTCTTGAAAATATATTAATTTAATTACAAAAAAATATTTAAACTTAATTTATTTGTGTGTTTTACCTGTAAATGATAAGTGTTGGCCGGACTTTCGTATGTAGGAAATAAAAATGACGGATCACTAGTGACACTGCTTAAAGATGACCTACGTGACGTTCCGGTGCCATTATCGGAAGATGCAGTTAAATTGACTGATTGAAATCCATGTTTGGCCGGACTATTTCTTGGAGTTTCTAAAATGATCAAATTTATGTAATTAATATCAATTGTGCGATTTTTTATTTTATTAATTATTAATTAAAGAATTAAAATGTTATTTTACAATTCAAATTGTAAACTGTTTCAAATTCTGAATATAAAATAAGATAAAAATATTACTTTGATTGTATACGTATTACAATTTCAATTTTATCAGAAAACTAATAAGTAGCTACTATAATCTGATAAGATATAGACAATTTGATCAAAACTAGTAGTGTTTTTAAAATATTTGTATGCTTGTATTAAACCTTTTAAACATAAAAATTAATACAAATTAAACAAAAAATAATATTTATATTTATTTACTTATCCTTTTTTTCGGTATTTAATTATATAATATAAATGTATATACAATGAATTAAAATATAAACACAGTTTCCATTAAAAAGCATTCATAATTATTTGATTACAAATGATATCAGCAAACAAAATAATTCGATAAATCGATTTCATTTTACTCCAACTCGTCATTACGCCTCAACTGTCAAATGTAAGAGCGTCAATCTGAACGTGACGCAAATTTCAAACCTGTGTCCGTTTCTTCTGTCAGACTAAAGTTGTCATTTGACGTGGACAAATCCTGGATCGAAGTATTGGATAACGCAGGTGAAACCACCTAAAATTAAACAGCAAAACCCACATTAATAAAAAAATAATCATTTTTCTTGAAATAACAACAATTAAGTAGCATTGAAATATGTCACCGAGACACTTTTACTTTAACAAAATATTTGGATTACCTGCGCTAATTGTTGCATTCCCGCTTGGAGCCTTGCAGGCGACTGTTTCATCTCTTCGGCCAACTTATCCTTGATTTTTTTGAACATTTTCGCGTCTTGCGTTTCTCGAATAGAAGATAATTACAAGTGTTATTACACCCACGACTTTGTAGATTGTAAGTTCTGGCTTGGCAATTGGAATGTGTTTTTCGCAGCTTTATTTTATTATTTATTAAAATTACACGAATTGATTGTTTGATTACACGTATTGATTGTTTATAGAAAAAGAGACATTTTTAAGGACTTATAAATGATTCGTATGCAAAGTTGTCGAGTACAACAAAAATTGAATACACTATTTACGTGGACAAAAGTACGCACGGATGCAATAACATCGTAGATGAGGTAATACCAAAGTTGCGCGAGAAATAAAGCAAGTTGGACTAATCACATAAAAGTGCGGGAAAATTTGAAAGTGGAAGAAAGTGAAAAGATGCTGTTTCTATCAGTTTTTTTTATTTTTCGGATAAAATAATATAATTTATAATCAAGTTTATAATAATTGTAATAAGTACTTAGAAAAATATTTTTTAGATTTCAGTGTCTTTAGTTGAACTGATTTTTCGAACATTAAAATTATGCATTTTATTTAGTTTTTGTTGTAATGGACTTTGGACTTTTAATTATTTCCTTCTCATCCAATTTTTTGAGTTTTAATTTTGCTTCCATCGTCACATTAGAAAAATTCGATTCCTTTAATGTTTTCTAAAAAATATTTATATGTTATTGATTATTTAATAAATAATTATTAAAAGTATTATTGTAAAAAAATAAATTGAGTATTTAATATATTAAATTAATAATTTTTACCAGCATTTCATTTGTACATTTACAGCAATTCCAAGTATTACGAAAACGATCAATTTGCCAATCTTGAATTGGCGGAAAATGACAAGTTTGATGATAAATACAATGGCACTTCTTACATTCAACGAGCTTATTTTTTGCATTAACACCCACTTGGTTGCATTTTACACAAATCAAATCATTTTTTATATATGATGATGAATCTTCTTCATCATCGCATGATGACATTTGTTTTCCTTTTGGTACTTGATGTTTAGTTATTGGAGAATTATTTTTATTGATTTTAACTGCATGTTTCGTTGAAGAAGTATTTAAGGAAGAAGAAATGTTTTTCTTTTTAATAGGGGTTCGTTCTTTTACATTTGTTTCTGCTGCTGATTTCTGTAAACAAAATTGAATGATAGAAATCAAAAATGTTTATTTATTATTAATTATTTAATAATTATTTAAAATACTATTATAATAAAATACATTGAGTATTCAATAAAATAAATCAATAATTTTTACCAGCTCATTTGTACATTTAATGCAATTCCAGGTATGACAAAAAAGGTCAATTTGCGAATCTCGAATATGAGGAACATGACAATTTTGATGATAAATACAATGGCACTTCATACATTCCACGAGCTTATTTTTTGCATTGAAATCCACTTGGTTGCATTTCACACAAGTCAAATCATTTTTTATATATAAAACTTCGTCATCGGATGAGGAATCTGTATGTTTAGTTACTTGATTAAATTTTGGAGAATTACTTTTACTGATTTTAGTTACATGTTTCGTTGAAGAAGAATTCGAATAAGAAGAAATTTTCTTTTTAATTGGGGTTTGTTCTTTTACATTTGTTTCTTCTGATGATTTCTGTAAATAAAAGTGAATGATGGAAATACTGAAATGTAAAAAAATGTTTTCATATTTAGAAATAAAATTTGTTGAATGAATTACCTTTTTACATAAAACATTGGATAACATTTTGGATGGTCCATACTTTTGACGAATAACATCATCTATGAGACTTCTTAATTGATCTGCTGAGTTGTCATTTTTAGAATGTAATAATTTTAAACTTTTTGTAAATATTGGATCTAATTCCACAGATGACATTTTGTCTCTAAAAAGAAACTGATGAATTTTGTTGGATATTCAGTGCAGAAACTGAAATGTTTATTATAGTTACTTACCAAACTTTTAAACTTAAATGTTTAAATAATTCTCACTTCACATGTAACAAATTATCTGATTCTAATTTTGTATATAAATTACTTATATATCTTTATGTCGAAATTTGATATTTGTTCTGCACTTTTTCTTTTGAGTCTTAATGTAATTTTAGAATATTTACTAACATCAATCGTAGTAATACACTAATGACCTTTACTTTTCTTTAACAAAAAAATCTTTATTTTTGTTGACTAACTTTCACATTCTTTGCTTTTTCCCCCTTAAATTTCATCAAATATACTTTATACTTTTAAACTCACATTAAACACGTTATTTTATAACAAAAATTATTTTAGAACAAATATGCTCTACGCGCGCGTCATAGTCTTGTTACGTTCAAATATATTTTCAAAACTAGTAATAATTACCTCATCAATAAAATTATATTTTGAAATAATATTACGAATATACTTGAAAATACATACATCAAATTTATATTCGGGAAATCAAATTATTTCGAAATATATTATCACAAATTAAGGAAAAATTCGAACATTCGTTAAAAAATTGAAAACTCGTGAAAAATTTAAAAATATCACGAAAAATTCAAAAATTCATAAAAAGTTCAAAAACTCATCAACAAAATCGAAAATGTTTGAACAATTTAATTTATAAATAGATTTATTACTTAGAACTTTATATTTAACATGTCGTTTATCATGAACCAATCAGGAAACAAGTTAATCATTGGAAATTGTATGTAAATTATTTATAAGGATATATATAATAAAAATAATTATAAATGATATGCATTTTCATTATAGAAAGTGTTTTGATTTGTAAAAATTTAAAAGTCTGTATAATTACAAAGTAACAATTTAACGTAGTATATTACAATATAAAATTGTAAAATTATTATTCAAACTATTTATCAAATTGTTATATAAAAATACACTTCAGATATATAACTTTAAACATGAAAACATTTTCATATTAAAACAGTCCGGAATCAGTTATGATTGCAGTAATCAGTTCTCTGGGTGTAACGTCGAATGCTGGATTCCAGCAATTAATTCCATCGGCAGCTATTTGGACATTAATAAGATGCGTCATTTCTTTATGAGGTCTTTCTTCTATAATTATATCTTCGCCTGATTTTGTATTATTATCTATCGTGGTTCGCGGTGCTGCCACGTAAAATGGAATGTTGTGATATTTTGCTAAAACAGCAATCTAAAAAAATAATAACATTGTTATGTTACAAAATGTAATATTTAGAGTATACTTTACTAAAATATATTGTAATTTTCTATCATTTTTACTTGATAAGTTCCAATTTTATTAACAGTATCTCCATTAGCAGCAACTCTATCAGCACCAACAACAACTGCATTGATATTTTTCATCTTCATGGCCGCACCAACCATATCATCACATATTAATGTACTTGGAATTTTTTCATAAACCAATTCGTAAGCAGTTAATCTTGCTCCTTGATTATAAGGTCTTGTTTCGGTGCAATAAACGTGTTCTAAAAAATTTAGTTATTAAAATTTGGCATAATTGTGTATACATTCACTTAGAAATTCCTTATTTTTTAAGAGTAAAGTATCACTTCAAGTACCAAGTTTGCCCATTTTATGAAGCGATCGAATGATTCCCAACGCCGTTCCATATCCTGTAGTTGCAAGACTGCCAGTATTACAATGCGTTAAAACAATTGCCTTTTGCGAAATTGTCGACAAAATAAGTTTTGCGCCGGAATTTCCAATTGCTATGTTACTGTCGATATCTTCTTTCATCATTCCTTCAATTTCTTTAATCATCCTAAAACAATATTCGTGCATTTATATATTCAAGTTTTACATTTTCATATCATTTTTAAATTTTTTTTAATTGCATTAATTTATATTAATTAATACAATTATAATTAAATTTGTATAAATAATTAATTTCAATACTTTTGCTTCATATCAGAAAGAGAAATTGATTCATCGTTGTTCAATTTCTCGGCCAGTTTTGTTAGACTGTCAGCTGCACATTTGATATTAACAGCAGTTGGTCGAGCTGTGACAAGATATGCCAACTTTTTTTGAATATCTTGAAATAGTGCTTTTTTGTCATCGTAATTTGATTTTAATAATTCAATCGCCAAACTCAGACTTCCTGCCACTGCTATTGCTGGAGCACCACGAACCTGTAAATGTTTAAAATATATATTGTAGTTGTAATTACAATACGTAAATTGTTAAATTGCATTCTAAAAATAATACCTGCATTTTATGAATGATTTGCCAACCATCTTCAACTCCATTCACGTCGATGTATTTTACAACTGAAGGCAAAAGGAGCTGATCAAGAATTTGGAGTTTTCCATTTTCCCATTTAATTGCTTGCAACATATTCTGTTAAATTAAAAAAAATGATATTCAATTCGTATTTGAATCAGTGGTTCCGAAAATCACGTTAAGCCGGTACTTCCGTAAATATTCATACATACATATATATACACACACAATACACACTTATCATATGCTTATATATAAACAATACAAAAATTGAGGGATGTAAAATTCGGATGTTGACTTTGACTAAAAAAAGTTATCTAAGATAAAATGGAAAAATACACTATGATACTTCGAGATCTGAAATACATGACTGAGAACCAATAACCACATAGATACATTACATATTACATACATACAACTTGTATTTAAATAAATATTACACAACAAATATTAATTTTTCAATTTATATGCATTATTATAAATATATTACTTATTAATTGTAATTGTTTGATATTATTAACAATATTTACCTTGATATTTTTAAGTAAAACAATTGAATGTATATTTGATGACAGTGACTTTGACGCAGTTGCCTGTTCAATTAAATGCTCCTGTTATCTTAAGTATTAAGCCTTATGTCATTTGTCATCTGCAACATAATTTAAAACCAGAGATATATTCAAGCTCCTATATAACACATGGCAAAGCTCATTGAAAAGATTATTACATTTTTCATACAATTATTACCTAAATATATAAATAAACTTTTAAATTGAAATTTAGCATATATATTTAATCAAATTTATATATTAAATAATGAAAAAAATAATTTTGTTTATATAAGACATTGTATTTATAATAAATTAGTAAATATTTTATTTGAAGTTATAGTTAATGTAATATGAATTTCTGTTGTATTTTACTTATTAATAATATAATTAATTCAGCAAAAGATTGTTTAACCACAAAATCTATGTCTCTTGTGCTAGGGATATTTTTTAATTAAAATTAAATCTAATATATTAAAATCGTATTGACTTTTGTATAATGCAAAATGATCTGTATTTATCCTTGTTTAGATATTACATGTAAACATTAATGTTTCTCTTTAGTTGTTCATTATTTTGAAATATTTTCTTCCTTTGTCTATATAATACCGACATATGCATTGGGTCACTTAGATACTAACGACACCTACAACTCTTTAGACACAATGGGAACAGATGGAAATGGAACTATAAGTTGGGATAGGACATAGGAGATAGGAGATAAGACTGCTCTCAACTCTCAAGTTCTAAACGAAACCAAACGAAACTCAGTGACATAAGTATATAGTTTACACGGTAGAAATTTCTAGTTGATGTTTTGAATTAGAAAACTTTATGGTTTTTATTAGCGAGTAAATTAAAATCTGTTGGAGAATACAAAGTAAGTATATTTTTAAAATAGTTTAAGATTAAAAATAAAATTGCTTTTTAGTCATTATTCTCGGCTGATGTTTAATATATAACCTATGGAGTTTTTGTTTTGATTTCAAACTAAACAAATAAATGAGAATTTACAATAGCTTGATATATATTTTTCATATTTTATAATAAACTGATCATTTTTTATTAATTTTCTTACAGAATTTCCATATTTATTGTTATTGTATTTGATGAAAACATTATAATAAAAAATCATGGGTGACTTGACAGCAGTTTTCCATAAATTAATCAGTGATTCCAAGGACGAATTTTATCTGGGATTAGATGAGTTTGTCATTAATGTAAGTTATAATCACTTTGCATTATTACTATTTATTTAAAGATGTGAAAAAATAATATTAATGTTTATTAATTACAATTTTTCTAACTTCATTTTAATTTTACAGCCAACGTCAAGATTACAATTTGAAGAACTTAATGAAAATGATTTAAGAGCAAAAGTTTGGAGTAAAATATTTGAGTATTTGAAAAATCCAGAACATGCTTCTATTCATGCCAAATGTTGTTCTGCATTACGTATTTTAAGGTAATTGCCAAATTTATATTTGTTTGAACAAATTACATTAAATAAATCATTATATCTATATACATTTATATACATTTATTTCATCTAGTTTTAAATAATAATTATAATGATAATAATGATTGTTTCCTAATTTAATTTTACATTATATTCAGTCTGATGGAAATTTATATTTTTTAGTCGTGATAAAACCAATTTGGAAGCATTAATAACAGCAGACAGATTTAATTTAATATTACAATGTGCGGATCTTGACAAATCTGAAAAGAAAACAACGAAACCTTCACTTGATGGTAAATTAATCATTTTTTATCTAAATTTTGTTAATACAATAAAAAAGTAATGTTTTTAAAGATTAAATGTATTAAATGAAGTATTAAATGTATTTCGTTTTAGTTATCATCGAAGCACTGAAAGTCATCAGCAATCTGATATTTCACAGTACAAACGAACAAATTACAATGGCCCTAAAAACGCCATGTATACCTGCAGTGTTGGAACGTATTTCTAAATATGACGAAAATACTCCACATAATTTAAAAATCTATGATATTCGTATTTTATTTCTCACGTCTGCACTAAACGTTTATGCCAGGCGATTTATAAGAAAAGATTTAAATGGCGACGCTTGTTTTATTAATATGTTAAAAAATATTGCGAGAAATCCAGTTATAAGTGTAAGTAAAATTATTATTCATTTAATGTATTGGAATATCTAAAGTTGACTTTTTTAACAAACTAATACATTTTCGTTTTTTAGGACGAAGATGCAGAATTGGTTTGTGAAATTACTAAAGTTCTATTTAATCTTTACATGAGTTTGGACAATTTGTCAAAAAATGAAATCGTCAAATACAC
This sequence comes from Gryon sp. ZL-2020, assembly GCA_022817425.1. Taxonomy (NCBI): domain Eukaryota; kingdom Metazoa; phylum Arthropoda; class Insecta; order Hymenoptera; family Scelionidae; genus Gryon; species Gryon sp. ZL-2020. The sequence continues at coordinate 17,579 of JABFPJ010000125.1, read as the reverse complement.
TAGTTTAGTGGATACTTTACGAGAACTTTTACTTTGTAAAAATGACAGCAAACAAAAGGATGTGTGCCAGTATGTAAAATAATGTTATTTGTTTAATTTAAATAATACATTTAAATGTTAATATAATAATACAATTTGTTATTTCTCTTTTTATAGTAATATCGCTAATTTACTGACTATTTTTCCGAATGAATGTTATAAGAGTATCGCTCCCCCAAAGACAAGTAAATGTGATACAATGGTTTGGACATATAATGGTTTGGACATGTCAGGAGTAAATAAATTGTTAGAATTTTTAGATACAATGTTAGATTGTAAGACAGATCAGATCGAAAATATATGTCCAATTGTCACGGCTTTAATTAAAATCGTTAAAAACGAGAGATTTGTGCGAAAGTATATTAGAATGCAGGTAATTGCAATGATTTTCAACAAAATAATTAATTGCAATGAGTCTTTATGATTATAAATATATATTAATATTATTTTATGACAGATTTTGCCACCATTGAAAGATGTGATGAACCGTCCTGAGGAAGGTCAAACAACTCGAGCGAAATTATGTAAACTTTTGACAACACCACTGACAGTATTACGGGATATTGTAGCGGAATTTCTATTTATATTGTGTAAAGAAAATGGTAATATATTGTTTATAATAACTTTATAAATCCTTATAAAGAATTATTTATTTTTATATTTAAATGTACTGTCTATTTTTTAATTAAAAACTAATATTTTTAGTTGGTAGAATGATAAAATATACTGGATATGGCAATGCAGCGGGAATGTTTGCGAATAAAGGACTACTGGGTCAACAAAGAATAGATTACTCTTCAGATTCAGAAGACAGTGATACTGAAGAATACTTAAAATACAGAGAAAAGTACTGCAAAAATACATTTTTCATAATATTGTTTGTTGCATAAAAGTATTGCATTTAAGTTTAATAATTAAACAAAATCTAATTTACAGAATAAATCCTGTAATTGGTTGTTATGAAGGTCCTAAGTCTGATCCTTTAGCTGGACTAAGTGAAGAACAAAAGGAATTTGAAGCACTAAAATTAGTTCAGCATATCGATCAATTAACTAGGTATTTATTCAAATATATCATTTACTTTAATTGTTAGAATTTTTTATTATATATGAAGTCTTTTATAAAATGTTTCTGTTTTTAGGCAAGGAGTAGTACAACCTTGCAGAGTAGGGCCCGAAGGAAAACCTGTACCTATAGAACATGTTTTGGAGTTGCAAGAAGAACTGCAAAAACAACAAATAAAACAAGACAGTGATTCCGATTAATCATAATACAAAAATCAATTAAAAAAGTATTAATATATGACTAATAATTGGAACCCTTTATTTTTGTCAGTAGTTTAAAGGGTTAAATTGCATTAGTATTATATGAAAATACTTAAATTGTAATACTGCCATGAACTCCAGTGTTTCCTTAGTAATACTTTTTCCGATTTTTATATACGTTGCTTTTTTATTTTACTATTTATGATAACGTGGATTTGTATGTGTCTATAAAATGTTATTATTGTCCTTTAAATATACGTTAATTTGTTTTTAAGTTTTCGTTTTTAAAATTAAGAACAAAAATGTAAACTCGTTCATGGTTGAATGTTATATTATTAATGTAATATAAAGAGAAAATTTAGAAATGTATATCGTTAGTAAATAATATTAGTTAAGAATCAATTGAGTGAAAGAACGAATAAATTATAAACTTATTTATTAAAATTAAACATTCAACTTTATTTAAGAGAATACAAAACTATTATGACGAGAATAAATTATAGATAATATACAACAAGCATTCAATTATTAAAATCGACTTTTTCTAATACATAAACCTACGCAACCAATATATTCAAACGTACATATTCCTCAACGAAACTCAATGTTGATCGAATCATTATATCTCTTTGAAATAAAATATATAAACATAAATTATTTAATTAATTTTGAACATTATTTGTTAAAAAGAGTATTAATTGGGTTTACTATTACTTCAACTCATTTTTTGAATCCAAATTTTGATGTAATAGTCGACGCCACTTTGGTCGTCGCTGTTTTTGCAGTTAATGGAGTTTTATTATTTATCACTGCAGTTCGATTTTGAGTTCCAATACCGATATCTGACATACGCCTTCTTATTGTTAGAGTTCGTTCAGAAGGCGATAAGTTACTTTTCTTTAATTTTTCCGCGCTTTTTTGCGAAGCAATTTTGGATGTTGCAACCAAGGGTTTTCGTGCTGGAAGTGGAGTTTTAAATGTACTTGTTGTCTTATCGCCGGTTAATCCAGTTCGCGATGTTAATGTCGTTGTTTTACGTAAATTTGACTTTTGAAGCGTCGTCGATGTTCTGGACAAATTTTGTACCGGTATTGTTGAAGTACGAGAACTTTTTGACGAATTTGTTAAGACACTTTCGCTGAAAACTGGTGATACTTTTTCAAACGTTTCATCTAAAAAAATGAAATCATATCAATATTATCAATATAAAAACTAAATTTGTATATTAAACAAATATCATAAAAGTTTGTATACCATTTAATGATATTTGACTAGAAGTCATTGGTCTCTTAATATGATTTTCAATCACTTTTTCTAAATGTCTTAAACTTGATAACAAATATTGCATCACATTATCATTCGGTTGGTGAAACGAAAACTGTTCCAATGAACCGCATAAATTAGAAACTACAATTTCCGGTGACTTTGTTTTGGCTGGCAAACTTTTTGGCTCTTCACAACCTTCGATTTCCATATCCATAATATCAAACGTGTCTTGTCGTATGTACGATTTCTTTTGCGACGAATCCGATGTCGTAGAAGCGTTGGAACTGTTATATGGCGAAATTGGTCTGAGAACATTTGTATTTCTAAGCTAAAAATTCCATAGTCAATCATTAAGATATAAAAGAAGGAATTATCTTTTCGTTTCAATTTCGTGACAAATTCAATTATTTTATTTTAATTTGCATTACCATATCAGATGGTTTGTAATTTGCTGGCAATGATGGTCTGCCTCTAATTCGAATTTCCGGTTGAGTTGAACTTCGAAACATTCCTGGCGAATCCTTCGTGTTGTTATGATTATAAAACTTCTCGCCAGAAAGGCTCGTTGTGCTCATATTTGCAATGCCATTACTTTTTTCTTCGATTATTTCACAGAGACTGTGAGTGATGCATTGTAAAATTTGACTTTTCTCTTTACTCACAAAAGGCAATAATGTGCTTCCAGTTTCTTCTACTTTATTAACATTATCCTAAAACATATATTTATGAATAAAAAATGTTCTATTTCTTTTTATATCTATAATAAGAGATTAATTTAACTTACACTTCCGGTAACACTCCAAAAAGACCCATTTTGTTCGTCTGCATCAGGACATTGACACTTCACATCATTCATTTGTAAAACTGCTTGCATTTTTGAAGTACCACATTGCAATGATATTTTGATTGTGTTTTCCTCAATTTCGGAATCATTATTTTCCGGTTTTTCAAATTTTTCTAATTGAAATCCCATTGCTTTTAGCAAACATACTATCACAGCTACATCTGGTTTTGAATATGATTGTAACTGGAATAATTAAATATAATCAAATCAATTGTTTTATACAATTTATTTAGTTCTTCATTTTTTCATTCAATTAAAAATATTAAAATTAATTAAATAAAAGTATATTAAACATGATTAATAACAATAATGAAATTAAGTATTGAGAATTGAGAAGAAAACATACTTACAGGATTATCTGAATTAACTTTTTTCCAAATCGACAATATGTATTTATTTTTATCAAAATCATAATCTTTGCTCATCGAGGAGTTCATTTTGCATTAGTGACTTTAATAAAACTGGCCACTGTAACTTCAAAATTAACAATGCGATTTCCGGAACAATCGTATAAAATTGTCACGAGTGTAACGGTATTTGAGACTCATGTATTGAATCTCGTATCATAATACGATTGTTTTCAAACTGTCGAATTGCTTAATTTCAAAAGAAATCCCAAAACACAAACAATATCAATACCAACAGTCTATAATGTAAATTGCATACAAAAACTTTTCAATGGAAACTTAAAAAGATCTACATTTCACTTTTGACTTTAGTCACTTTTATTTTCAATCATTAAGTTTTAATAATAATAATTATGATTAAATTGTTGTTTAATTATGCAATAAGATGACGAATTAAAAAGTAATTAAATATCGATAATTTGAATCGTGTCAGATTGATAAAAATGTTTATTTTTATTCTAAGTGCTTGAATGTTAATATTGAATAATTAAAATTAGACATTTATTTATTAAAATGATTATAAATTATTTAAATATTTAAACAAAGTGAAATTTATTAAAAAATTCTTACAATGAAATAACATTTCAAATCAATTAAACAAAATAAAATTTGTCTATTTAATTATCTTTTAATTATTTATCTTAAATAATTTAAATGTTTCAATTCAAAAATTATTTTCCGCGAAATTCCACTGTATACCTGCGTTTCAAATGTTTTGTAACCGGCGTATTCCCATCCAAAATCAGAGTTCAGTTTACAATCATCTGATTCTTTATTGTTAATCGTTGTGTTAAAAAATTATTACATCCAAAATGTATGCCATGAAAAGAGCTTTACTTTCGACCTTTCGGTAAGTAATAAAATAAGAAACCTTTTTATAATTATATTCCATAAAATATTCGCAACATTATGTAATCTAACCTACAAAAGCGATAAGTCTAAACGGCAAAAATAAACATTATTAGGTGTATCAAAGATTTTTCAATTCGAAGCAATGCAATTTTAACATTATAAATCATTTGGCACTTATATAATCGAATATCTTTTTTCTTATCACACATAATTGCGATTGGAATCTTATCTGTGCCAAAAATTAAATTCAAACATATTTGCAGATGTAAGGAAAAGTTTTAGCTATAATTAATTATCTTCGTTCATACTTCAAAATTTTTTTATTATTTAAATAAAGTATTTTTATATACATTTTTTTTTTAATAATCTTAATCTTTAGTATATTATATTATTAGGTAAAATGTAAAATTATGGTGTTTTAAGATGAACATTTGTTTTTTTTTCTTTTAGCAATAATGGAGCAATTTTGCGAGCAAAACATACATTGCCTGATTTGCCTTACGATTACAAAGCACTGGAGCCAATTATTTGCGCCGAAATTATGAATCTGCATCATTGTAAACATCATCAGACTTATGTCAACAATTTGAATGTCGCCGAGGAAAAGATGAAAGAAGCTGTTGCAAAGGGCGATGTGAATGCTCAGATTGCACTTGCTCCTGCAATTAAATTCAACGGCGGAGGTCATCTTAATCATTCCATCTTTTGGAATAATCTGTCTCCAAATGGAGGAAAACCTGATGGTTAATATAATTACAATTATTTTTCAACAAACATATCAGTTTTTATTTGTACAATTAAATACATTCATGTTTACGATTAAAGTTAAAATTATGATTCAAATAATCTTCTGTTTTAAAAACTAATAGAAATGAATTAAAATGAATTTTATTTTAACAGCTGCTTTGATGAAACAAATCGAACAAGATTTTACAAGCTTCGAGGAATTTAAGAAAAGATTGTCCGAGTCAACAGTTGCAGTTCAAGGTTCCGGCTGGGGCTGGTTGGGTTACAACAAAAAGGACAAAAAATTGCAAATCGCCACGTGCGCCAATCAGGATCCCCTGGAAGCCACAACTGGATTGATTCCGCTCTTTGGCATCGACGTTTGGGAGCACGCTTACTATTTGCAGTACAAAAATGTGCGACCCGATTATGTGAAGGCTATCTTTGACATTGCAAACTGGAATGACATTAATGCGCGTTTCAAGAAAGCCGCAGGTTGTTGAAGCGATTTTTTTAATTTTTAGCTATATTCAGAATGAAGTTAAACGAGATAAAATGATAAGTTGGCGATTTGTAACATGTTCGAAAAGCCTTTATGTAACCCGTCAAGCTAATTAGATTAGATTGATAGTCACTATTATGATGCATTAATGTCTAGACTGTGATTTTATATTGAAAAACCATTTCAATTGATTATGTTATTTGTAATATTTGTACTTTATCAACAAAATATAACTTAGTTATTATGTTTAAATCAAATTTTATTAATCCAGGTCATTTCAGTGACTTTGTATTGAAACAGCTTTTCTAGTTATTTAATATTTTATGTTTAAAACTTTTCAGTTTTAATTTTAAATAAATCTTCGTTACGTTTTGCTTTAATTTTAATTACATATTACAATCATTTAACTGAATATAAAACGCTTTATTTAATATTCAATAACTTGGTTGTTTTTTCAAAGATAACATATGAATATGTTGTACTAAATGCATTTAAATATCGAGCCACAAACTGCGGAACAGTGAACCTCATCTAGCGGACAAAGTCAATAAAAATGGCTTGTCGAACGGAAGGAACGGCGAATGTGAAAGCAGTATGGCTCAGGGCTTCAGCTGTTTTCTCTGCCGTCTCCAAACAACTGGTGAGTCCAAAGGTCACTGTATTGTTTTCGTGCGATAATTTTGCCAAATTAACATTACTTCTTTTATCAGCTGGTCACTTTCGTTGCGCAAATACATAAACATTATCGCCAAACACAAATTGCATTACTTCATTTCAATGCTTCTTTTCGATAATTCATAGATTATTTATTTAGACACCAATCTTTGATCTCTTTCTAAATGAAATCATTGTTATTGATTGATGATTCATCCAGCAGGTAATTGAAATATATATATATATTTGTGAATCCCTCACAACTACTGAGATACTTATTGCTTTCAATGTTATTTCAGTTTGAATGTTCAAGTCTTTTTGACATGTAAACAAGAATATGACAGAATGATATGAGTTAATCAATAAGACTTGCTTCAAACCAAAGTGTCCTGCTAAGTTTCATTAATCAAATTAAGTATTAAAATTAAATTAAATTTTTTATTTAGTTCTGCAAAACTGACGTTATTTTATAGAGATGACATTACAATTTTTACATTTTTTAAATTAATTTTTCTTAATTTATTTCTTTCAAGTTTTTTATTTTATTTTTTTAATATTATGATTTAGAAATAAAAATAATAAATAGAATAAGTATTTATCTCACAGATTTATTCATTAAAATGAGCAAAACATATATGACTTTGTAATAAAATGACATATTTAGATCAAGTGCTTTTTTTTTTAAATATCATTAATTATATTCGTAAATTGACGAAAACTTTCTATTACACGGTTTCGTGTGAATATGAATTAATATATATATATATATTAATATTTCTAGCGTTTCATCTACGTTTTTTTTCTTATTCAAATCCATGTTTATGTTTCGCTTAATGAGAAATGCACTTTTTTGCCAGCAACCATTTTCAAGTGAGTCACTTTTTAAATTTTGCCTAACTTTTTTTCAAGAAGCAAACTTTGCATTCATATAAACTACGAACATTTTAATGTATTTTGCACTTTCAAAGTTTCCTGGTAAACTTTTACACTGAATATGAAATTGTGTTGCATTTTGTTTTATTTAATTTAATTAATCTAATTTTGTAATACTTTTTTTTCTAAAAAGTTAATCAAATTTCTTAATTCTATTAAAATCAAATGTAAATGTGTAAATAGAGAAACAAGATTGCGAATTAATTTTATTTTATCCAAATCCTGCGAGAAGTCAGTTTAAAGGAAAGAGGCTTTCTCGGAGGAATTCTTTTAACGTTTTTACTTGTCTTTTTTATTTTTTTCCTTTTTTCCCTTATTTTTATTTTCTTAGAGCAATGGAAAATGCTCTTGTTGAATTCTTCAGAGACGTTCGAAGATTTCTTGCAATTTTATAGAAAATTGAACAAAAAGTCTGCCACTTTGTGATTTATAGACAAACAAGTAATTTTCCTCATTTTTCTACTTTAGTTTCTATAACTTATCTTATATATTTTATCAAATCTAATATATAATCTTTATTATTGGCAATTTCAGATTTTACTTTTAATCAATATATAAAAGGATAAAACACTTTTCTCATTAATTTTTAATAGAAAATCTTTTTTTATTTAAAAAAAAGTTTTGTTTTAATTTAAAATTATCCTCCAAATTATGTTAAATTATTTTTAACTTTGGAATAAGTTTATTTTATATTTACTTTTTTCAATTTAATTTGTTTAATTTGTTATTATATAAATTTTGAAAAGATAAAATTGGCGTTTTCAGAGGATTCTGTGAAAATGATAAAAATTTCACTTGCGATTTTAGCACCATAAATTGAAAGCCGGGATAATCCTTGTAATTCAATTATTGTAAAGCAGTCAATCTTTGATTCCAGTTTAATGCAATATTTGCTGAGTGTCTGTCTGACATTTTCGTCAAAATTTGCCATAAATTTCGTTATTAAATCTTATTACGAAGATTATTTTTACATTTTTCATATAAAAATGTATTTTTCACTTTTACGTGCAAATCAAGTAATGCAATTTAATTATTTTAGAATATTTTTTACTGATGTTATTTTCGTTACTTTTTTAATATTTTGGCACAGTTTATAATCAAATTCAATTATATTATTAAATTTCATTTGATATTTTAAAAATAATTAAGTAATAGTTGAAAATAGCAAATAAAACAATGTGAATAAATAAAATAGTCGAAAGTTCAATCACATCAATGTTGGCAACCCATTTTCGATGTTTAATATAGAAAAACTATCTTTGTTCATTTGATTTCAGTATTATTTTAATATTAAGTTTTAAATAAATTATCAGAATTCTGCTTTGGCAGAGATGATGTTACATTTATAATTTACAGTAAAAATTGAAAACATACTGACGGAAGCGTTTTATATTTCATTTCATTTTTTTATTATTATTGCATTTAATTATTCAATTTGATAAAATTACTTCATATTCAGTGAAATTCAATAAAAAATCCATTTCTTCTATTCAATTTCAATAAGATTTTTTTTACTGGGTATATTGACACTTCAGTCTTAATTATCAGCAAAATAATCAACTTGAATAGTAACTTGCTATGCCTTCATTAGACGAAATATTGTATATTAATCCCAAACTGACAATCAGAGGATATATTTTTTGCTGTTTAATGAAAAGTCGATAAAGCGAGTTCGTTGCTGCTATAGAAATAATTATTGATTAATTAATTTGACAATTTTATATATTTTTTATTTTAATAAATAAAAAAAGATAAATTATTCATTTCATTTTTTATTAATAAAAACCAAAATTATTATATAAACAATTAATTAAACTTTTTTTAACTTACAAATATGTCTACGCTTGAAATTTGAATGATTTATTTTGCACGTTTTTGGTTGAAATATTTTTTGATAAATTTGAATTCTTTGTCAAAATTGTAAAAATACTTCAGCTATTTTACCGTCAATTTAATAATGTCAGTGTAGTGAAATATAAAAAAATCCATCCCCGATTTGGGTGAATCTTAAGACCGGAACGTAGGAGTTCCAAATTTAAGGTACATCTACTGTATCCTGAAATTGCGATCGATTACATGTGCTCGAAAATTTGGATACATGCACATTAAACGACCTCTTCAGCATTCGAGATTTTGTACAACAAACCACTAAAGCTTCTCGAAATACAGTAGCTTATAATATATATAACAACAAAAATCCTTAAATTACTTTCCTCCAATTAAATCTTTTTATACTCTTATTATTAAATTAACATAAAATTTGCATTTCATTTCTTTCAAATAAAAATTGCAGAATTTACTATAAAAAATAGTAAAACTAAATACACAATTTGCTATTATAAGTTATTTTGCAATATTAAATGGTAATTTTTTTTTCGTAAAATCAAAAAATAATTCACTTTGTACTTGGCCAGAGAAACTACCGTGTCTCTTGAAATGATTGTTATTTATAGTAAATATTTAAATTGCATGAAGTCTTTTTCAGTGAATGATTATTTGGTAAATTGTTCATAATAAAATCCATCAATTATGGTTGAATATACACAACAAAACTGAAAAGTTAGCATTATCGGTATTCGTTTGATCTGGCAATAGCTCGTTAAATGGCACCCATTAAATTGCAAGTTTCAAAGATTGTGCCACGTATTCTACAATTTCTTTTGAAAAGCACCCTCGTCGAAACTCGTCGGACCCTATAACACGTTCCACATGTTAACGTAACGCCTTCTCTTCGTGACCCACATTTATTTCCCTCGTTTTTCAACGTTCTTGGATTTTTCTTCCCCCTAATATTTACTTCACCGTTTTCTCTCCATTCATTCTACGTTGCAATAGCAAATGTAAGAGTTTTTACCAAAAAACTCACAATTTTCACTTGTTATTTTGAATTAACAATTTTGAATTTATGGATTACTTAACGAAATTTTTTGATTACATTTTGTGTCGAAAAAATTAAATGTTGTAAAGAAATTTGTAATAAAAATTTTAGAAATTAAAATTTTAAGTTTTTTTTTAAATTAAAATAACTTTTTGAAGGTTGTTAAAATTCAAAAAATTTTTTTTTTATTTTTTAATATTTGTTTCTACATTTTGGATGAATAAAAAAATAATATTTAATTGCTGGATGAAATGTAAATTTTGTATAATCAAAATCATATGTAAACAGAGAGATTAGTGTGTGTTGGCATTCACACGCGTCTCACTTGGCCTGTTTGGGAGCAAAACTTTCCACCGAGAGTTGCAAAATTGAGACGACAAATTTCGTCGTCGAGATCTTTGTCGGTTTAGTTATACAGAAGATAAGAGTTAAGAATACGGAAATTCTAATTTAGAATTTAAATCAGTTGGAAATGAATATCGCGCGAGTTTTGCGTTTCAAATGGCGGATGCTTTAATAGTATTTTTTTTTTTTTTCAGAGAAAAATCAACTTTTGACTTGTTTGGAATTACATAACAAGTTTATTTGTATACTTTTATGAATAAATTCAACAAATTAAATTTATCTCATTTTTTAAAGTAATTTTTTTGAAATTTGCTTTTTAACATCACAATTCCGTTCAAAACAGTAAAAATGATTAAATTCAATATTGTATCCATGTATAATTAATTAACGTAATTATAATTACAATAATTAATTATTGTTAATTATTGTCGATGAAACTTTGTATTTAAATATTCCAGAGTAATTAGGATTCTGCACAATGTTTCACGTCACACCCAGATGATCTTATATTATGGATGGCAACATTGTTATACGCCGTTAATTGCCCGTTGCAACTGAATTACTTAACACTTTTTCTCCCTTTTTATACACCCGGTCCTTTTAATTCCAAAATTCACTATCATAATTATCCTAATTAAAAACATTTATTACAATTTTATAATCCAACATCCGACAAAATGTTCAGTCTTTAACTATCTTTACACTGAATAATTACAACTTTTGCATTCCTTCATTTCCGGATTAATTTAAGTCCGTCAATTCATTCTCTCTTTATGCAATAAAAAGAATTTGCAAAATTGCTCGGAACAGTTGGAAATTATAATGAATTTGAACGTAGAAACATTTAAATTATGCATTTCATTAAAAAAATAAGAGAAGCAAAGAAAAGTTATAAATTTAACTAACTGACTGAAAACAAACAACAATCAATTTACAGAAAAAGACTACTACTTTTCTTCCGACTTTTTTGCCGCTGTCTTACAGCGCGAGTAATGGTTATTGCACACGTTTGTGTTGCACACAAGTTGTACATACATTTCCCACACAGACTCAGCAAAGAACATGAGGAGAAATTGCTGTCTTGTGCGCAACTTATAAATTATCATTGTACCTCAGCGACATAGAATACAACCCCGTGCGGTGGATATCGCATATTCTTGCTTATTTATTAACTCCGCTCAATTTTTGTGCTTATGTTTTTCAACACTAATTTTGTTCGTGGTTTTTGCAAAACAATATCACGCTAAATTATTTCTTCCTTATCCGATGAACGCTTTTTATTGAAATAAAGAAAAAAAAACGGGATGAAAAGAAAAGGGCAACATAAAAGCGCAATAAAATCGATTTATTATGTGCTTTTTTGACTATTTCATGCAAATTGCTTGCAGTTTCAAAAGTTCATTTTCTATGTACGGCACAATGAAGATAAGATGGCGCGATGTTAGCCATTATTTTATGGAAATTTTATCATATGCTACGTTCGGATATATTAATATTAGAATTTGAAGCGTTTTTGGTATCAGATTATTAATTTATTATAGTGCTTCTTTTTTATGCTTTTACGTAATATTGCGTGAGATGATGAAACAAAATTTGTTGTAGGATTTTTTTAATATTTAGAAATGAATGAAAGTTATTTTGCGTATACTAATGATTATGTTTATGTTAATATTTGAAATACTGACGTCATTTGGGTTTATGAGACTATCATATATCTGTTTGGTGTAATCGAATAAAGATATTACTGTCAGTAATGTTGTTTCTACCATAAATTCATTCATAATATTATTAATAATTTCAATGATAATGGATTTGAGATATGGGAAACCTTAATACAGACAATACATTTAAATGTTTATTTATTATTATTAATTAACATTGAGTTTAATTGTTTAATGGATGTAATTATGTGATTAAAATCATCTTTAATTATTATTATTATTATATGAGTCCTTTAATTTTATTTATCTCAGTAATTATTATTAATTTCGTTATTTTATTATTTATTTATTTAAGATCTTATCGACCCGGAATGAAAATACGGAAAACTAACGAATTTGATTAATTTTTAATATCACTTAGTAATTAATCCTCTCATGTGATGTAACTCCGCAGCAGATACTTCGAATAATTATTTTAAGCTGATAATATAAATTCGCTTCAGTGAAATTTAAATTGTTTTAACTCTTACAAATACATTTGGACTCTGCATCTACGCTGAACATTAATTACAAGATGTAAGTTATAAATACATTGCTAATTACATGTTTGATTTTAAACTTTGTTATACAAAGTTTTAATGCAATAATATTATTTCCAAAAACAATATTTTGGAATATTTTTTGTAATTGAAATAAAAATAATAATTTTCATTTTGATATTAAATTGATATTTAATATTACGTAATTTTAAGTCTTAATAATAGTGATTTTATGCAAGAAAAATTTATTCTTAAATAGGTTTTTTATTAAAAATTTAGTGCTTTCATTAAATTAGTAGAATGTATATCCATAGATAGATTGTTATAATGTCTCTCCAGAGTTCTGTTTGCTAAAGTTATACCATTAATATATAAGATGCTACGTTAACTTATTTAATTAATTTATCGCAACAAATAGACTATCGCTAAGATGCATAATAAGTGAAATAGAGACAACTGTAGACGTCTCGAATATACTATCATCTAAATGAAATTCCTGTTTCTGGAGTAGCATATAATATAACTATCATTGATTTAATAAATTTGTCTTCTCTTCTTGCATTTTTTAGCCATTTTCGCGTTAAAAAGCTAATTGACTAACATATATTAAAACATGAGGGAATTCAAGTTTTACAGTAATGTGAAAATAGATTAATATTTTTATCTTATATATATTTTTGTAAATTAAGTGTTTATTATTTTTTTAATTATAGATAACAAAATCGTTGTTTTCTCAAAAATATACAAGGAAAACTTTAATTGAGAAAAAGAATATTATTTTAGTAGAAAATAAATTTTTTGTCTGATTAAACGCTGACATTTCTACTGAAATGAGTTTTATTTTACATTAAATGATTTCAAAATTATCCAAATACTTAAACAGATCAAATGTTATTGCTAAATTTAATATCTCATTACATTACACTGCACAAAAGTGGAATTTCAAGTGAAACACTGAAACAAACAGTGTCTTCGGAATTCGGAGTGCAAAGTTTGTAAAGTGCACGATTTCTCGTGGATGTTTGTTCATTACTTTGACGAGATTTGATTATCTAACGTACAATCTCCGTTTTGGAGTGACAATGACACCGAGAGAAATGTTATTATTAGAATCACGAACATGTAAAATTTCGAATGCATTACGATTCCAGCTCTCCGATGTCGCTCTCATATTGGATTTCAGCATTACATATAACGTATCGAACTACGTGACAAGCAAAAATGGCGAATTTCATGCTCAACCTGAAATCTCAACCGTAAATTAAACTTGTTTTCTCGCCGAGCGCTATATCTCTTCATTTTTCGACTCGATTTATCCCCGGATTTCGTTGAGTCCTTCTTCCGCTAACTCGTAATTAGGATTTTACGCTGACCAGTAGCAATTCATTTTTTTTATTTCACAAACTTTTTTTTTTGCATTCTTAATTAAAGTAATCGAAACGCCAAAGTCATTTTATATGAAAATGAGTTTTTTTTGGACATTCGACAAACTTATTTTCATTTAATCAATTTTTGTTAATTTCTGAATTAAAATAAATTGATAATTGGAATAATGTTTTTGTTTTTGCAAAGAGTTATTGACTTTTTTTTTAGAATTATAAAAATGGCATTTGTTTGTATCTGAAAAGAGACACGGTAGTGCTGGCCGCACAAAAAACGTTCGTTTTTTTTGTACTTGGCCAGAGACACTACCGTGTCTCTTGATCAAATGGTTATTCATACTCTTATAAAAGATTATATTTTGTATAGGTTGTAATTACTTTGTAACGCAACGCCACATATGAATTATTCAAAAGAGCTCGTTACGCTGAAATTTATGAGTTGCAAATACAAAATTCGATGCCATCCATCTCTTTTGATGTCAACTTCAATTACGATTCGTAAATACTTTTAATAGAAAAAGTATGTCGTTATTTGTTGTCATTGCAGGAAAAAGTTTATAGAAATATGATTTGGGATAAATATAATTTACAACTTGGATAACTTTCTTAAACATTTTGTCAAATATTTACAAAAAATATTTGTTTCAATTTTAATTTTATAAATTCTAAACATTTTTTACAATGTTCGTTGTATAAGTCATAAACATTAAGAACAAACATTTTTTGTTATTTTAAAGGCCAATTTTGTCGCGACTTATAAAATTAATCCTACATAGACTCTGATTATAACTCACTTTTATATGCAAAGACCTTTCGGTATATTTTACAATGTTCTAAAGTTCATATTCAACATCTTAGTTTTTCTAATTTATATTCATTATTGTTTAAGTACTGAATACATAATTTCATCAAACTTATTACATTTATATTATAACATTAAGTAACGTATTTTTAATAAAAATATATGGAGAAGTTACATTTTCCATATTCCATTTATTTTTTCTGTTTTAAAATGATTATCGTCGGACTTGTTTACGGACGAATTTTATTAAAAACTTCACCTACATACTTAACTACAACTTTTTATTATTCCTACCCGCGTAAAAAAATGAAAGGATGGCGCAGGAGCGCGAGCCAAGCTCTTGCCTTACTATTACCATGCTATTGCCATGCTGTTTCCATACTACAAACTTGGCAAAAATATGGCACAGCATGGCAATAGCACGGCAATAGTAAGGCAAGAGATTGGCTCGCGCTCCTAAGCCATTCTTATGCCCTATTTGTGCCTGATTCTTTTTTTTACGCGGGTATTTGGTCAATAACTGTGTCTATCGGGATCGTTGTTGATTAACTGTTTATTGAATTTGAAGAAATGAGATTGGTGTTAAAATCAATATTGTTTCCGTTACTAAATTGCTTATGTTATCGTTCGACATATTTCATTTACACGTGAAATTTAATCAAAAATTTGTCTTTATTGCGGATAATCAAGTTTAAAATAATATTCAAAATCAAATACATTTATATACAACACAAAAACTAAGAACAAATTATAATTTCAATGAATAATTTTCAATTCAACAATTTTTCCATTGCATATTTTGCTTAATAAATTTGTTCAAGCAAATGAGAAGTACATTTAATTATGTGTTGCAATGAAGTAAAGTTTGGTTTAAAGTGTAATTTGTCTTTCGATTTTTGAAAATATTTTTTTTTCGATTAAAATTAATATCGTTTACATTAAATTTCAAAAAATTAAAATTTAACATTATTTTTCAATTATTTTTAAAATTTCTTTAAAATTAAATTTTTTGTTAAATGTTTATTTTTAAATTAACATTTAATTAAATTTTAAATTAGTTAAGAAAAAAAAAGAACAAAAATTATCATTGAGTTGAAAAAACTCTGCAATAGAGCTTTTGCACTTAGCTGCTGTTGTATTGGAGTGAATTTTGCTTGCGTGTTTAGTAGCATGTATTTTGCCAAGTGGAGTGACGTTGCGTGCTTGAAGCGTAACCTGCTGGCGCCGACGACCCATCGGGCGAAAAGCAACGGAATTACTTGCTCCATACGTGGGTTTTCAAACTCACGTCTAATAATCGTCGAGGTCGGACACCGTCGGGAATTTCGTCGCTATGTGGGTATACTTGCGCCACAAATGCAACGCGCGAAACCTAAATCATACACACACTTGACGCTTTTACGCTAATTGTGTCAGTGTTATGTATATATATATATATATATATATATAAATCTCTTCTAGCACTATGTCTTGACCTTAAAACTACGTTAAATATGTTTTAACAAAGTTTGGTTTTTGGATTTAAATGTATAATCAAATTAAACATGCAAAATAATTGTTTACTTTATATAATAAATAAATAGTACATAACTACTATTTTGAATAGTAAAAATTACTTTACTTCATAGTAAAATAACAATAAAACATTTGTACAATTTCTCATCATTTGGAGTAATGGATTAAAATGATTATAATTGAATTGTTAAATTTGCAATTTACTAATCAGTTAATTATTTAATGAAAAAAAAAGTTTTTCTCTACGTATAAGGTTACTGATGTAATCTAATGACTCATACGGAATTCGCAGATAACAACCGATTGCAGCTTTCTCAAAAGCTCATTATTTAAATTACGATACGTGTAAAACGGAATATCAGACACGGATAGAATAAGAGAAATCGATTGATTACGTGATTACAACTTCGGAGGACGTGCATTTCAGAAGAAACAGATTATTGGCTGTTTGGGTTATTGAGTAATACAAGAGATCAGTTGGAATTTTGAATCTGCAATTGATTATTTCAGTTTATTAATCAATAGCACTTATGATTTTTTGGTACTAATTTGATGTTTTCAGATAATAATTAGGAGTTCAATTTAAAAGAGTTAACTGAAAAATGTATACACTCATAAACGAAAATATAAAATATATTTTAAATATATGCCATATTGTCGCAATTAATATATGAAATATATGTATTTTTTTATATTTTATATATAATTTTTATATTGTTTTATATATTTTCTATACAAAAGTCGAAATATATAAAAAATAAAAAATATATATAATATATACAAAGTATATATAATTTATATATAAATTGCGGCAATAAGGCATATATTTATAATATGCAATTATATTTTATATTTTTGTCCGTGAGGGATATTTTTATGCGAAAATATAAATAGAGATTTATTAATTATACACTGTAAAAAATTAGTCCCATTTTCTTAATTTAAATGAGATTTAGAAAATCTCATTTT
>JABFPJ010000124.1:0-62562 GCA_022817425.1 Gryon sp. ZL-2020 | reverse complement strand
AATCGGCACTGACGCCACTGATTTTCAGTACTTGAGTCCACATCCAATTTTCGCTCTTATTTAGCAGCGTTTTTCACTCCACATTTCTTTGGGTGTACAGTTAAAGAGGTTAAAGCACGATGTTTTCGTGCAAAAAAGATATAAATATAAAAGTAATATTTACTTTTAACATATTTTCTTGTAATTACAAACGTAATATTGCTTTTTTGTTGGAATTTTCAAGATATAATATTCATGCTATGAATAACATAATATTCATACTGATATAAAATTTTCGTGATACTTTTTTAAAAAATTTAATTACATTAGATACAATGAGACAATTCCTTTGGAATTTTGCAGAATTATTCTTTATTAGTTTTATTTAAACATATTCAAATTGCAAGTAATTTTGAACGTGGGAATATATTTTAAATCGTCCAAATTGTGAAATTCCCACAAGGCACAATGCATTTCGTTCTGATTTTTAACAATTTTTTGCTTAAAATCATTTTGTACAGTGTTTTATTTCATCTTTCTCAACAACTAATATTTTTTTAACAAATTTTTATTGTTAAATTAGTTCATAGCCCAGCTTAAACTGCTTCGAAACGAAAAAAATCAAATTTTCGAAGAAGCTCTGAAAAAGGCAACATTAATAATAGATAAAAAAATTGTAAAGCTAAAGTCATTTTCATTTGATTTCGATTTAAAGTAGATGTTCAAGATAATTTTATACTTCAAATTGTTTATAGTTAGAAAATAATATATGGTTAATATGAAAAATACACGTATTTAATAATTTAATAAATATGTATGTAACAATTTTTTTTATATTTAATAAACAAATTAATTATAATATCAAAGACATGTGTTTTATATTCTATAAGGTCAAGAAAGAATAACCGGGAAATTATAGCAAATAACCGGGAAATAACCGGGAATTTTTTTCTTATGTTTCGCTGGACACCCTGAAATACAAGCAATGCTTGTATTTCAGACTGATACATCATTGTTACATAGTAATATGTAACATAAGTACAGTACTGATACAAACATAACACATGTATGTACATCTTAAGGTTCATCTTAGGCCAACTTTCTACAAATAAAAGACTATAAAGCCAACAATGGCCAAATTAGGTTGTCAAATATGACCAATCATTTGCTTTAAACAATCAATATTATACGACAAATTTTACCATACAAATGATTTTAACATCATAATAGCTTATCTATGAGCCTCTTATGGCATAGTAATGGCGAAGCAGTTATTAGTACTAGGTAATGAGAAGAAAACATGGCCAAAATGTAGCTATCAGTTATTTTGTAATTCATTTATATTAACCCGGTTATTATATGATAGTGCAGTATATGTGAACCTGCTATAGCATAATTATGGCCAATTCTTTACAACTACCACCTAGTAAGGCCAAAACATGGCTAAAGTTAATTATGGGAAGCTTATAGAAAGCTTATGGAAAGCTTATGGGAAGCTTATGGGATACTTATGGAAACGTTATGGAAAGCTTATGGGAAACTTCCCTATGGGAAACGAACAAATGGTCCTGCTCTGGCCCAGTACTGGTCCTCTGGCATAATCTGCTACCAGAGCTGAACCAGTATTGGCCCGTATGTTTGCGTTGGCAACTTCCCATAGGGTTATGGGATACTTATGGGATGCTTATGTGAACGTTATCGAAAGCTTATGGGAAGCTAATGGGATACATATGGGATACTTACATATGGGATACTTACAGGATGCGTATGGAAACTTTATAGAAAGCTTATGGGAAGCTTATGGGATACTTATATGATGTTTATGGAATGCTTGTGGAAATGTTATGGAAAGCTTATGGGAAGCTTCTGGGATACTTATGGGACGCTTATGTGAACGATATGGAAAGCTTATAGGAAGCTTATGGGATACTTATGAGATACTTATGGGATGCTTATGGGATACTTATGGGAAGCTTATGGCATGTTTATGGGTTTCTTATGGGAAGCTTGTGGGATGTTTATGGAATTCTTATAGGATGGTAATGATATGCTTAAAGGATGCTTATGGGATATTTATTAGGTACTTATGAGATGCGTATGCGGTGTTTATGGGATGTTAATGAGATGTTTATAGGATAAAAATGGGACGTTGATGGTAAGCATATGGGAAGCTGATCGGAAGCTTATGGGGAACTTATGGGAATTTCATGGCACGATGATAAAATCTAATTAGTTTATAAACTGGCCAAGTACAAAAAGAATCTAAAAAATAAAAAGCAATTACGTATAAAACATATTTAACTTTCTGCATTTAAAAATTAAATCTACAGTAAAATCTTATTTTAATTCGTACCTTATTTAAGCAAAAAAAGGAAAATAATTTTTAAAATTTGAAAAAAAAGAAAAATATAATAATATAACTAATCACTAACATTCTTCTCAATATAAGGTACTGCACTGATATCAATAAATATGGTCAAATACATTTGCAAACGTTAATTTAAAAATCTTAAGATTGAGGAGTAAATCTAGAATAAAATCTAATGTATTAAGTAACATATTTAAGTACATTAACTAACTTTAGATCTCAAAATAATAGTAATCTAAATTCCAAAAATATCAAACTAAAACCTAACACAAATGTGTAATAAAAAATATATACAATATAAAAAACATGCAAAAATATATTTTGTTATTTTTGTTGGTTTTGTTAATCTTGCTAGTTATACAGTTATGCGTACTTCTTAGTTTCATCAGTTCCGAAAGTCTCGTTAGTTTAATCTCTATAACATGTATAATGTAATATATTAACGCTTATGGTTCGCGCCAAGTTTTTTATTTTTCATCGAAACTAACGAAACTATCGGAACTAATGAAACTAAGAAGTATGTATAACTGTATAACAAGCAACTCTCTAAATTCAAATCAGTGAATAGTCACTGATTCATTCAGTGCCAATCGGGTCACTGCAATTCAGTGAATAGTGACTGTTTGATTTAGTGACTTACATTTTCAATGATTCAGGTAGTAATCATTCTTTCAACTGATTTGATTCAGTGAGAAAAAATTTCACTGATTCAAACAAAAATTTTTCACTGATTTTAACTGTAATATATAACTTCACTGATTCAGTACAGTTAAAAACGGTTTGACTGATTCAGGCAGTAGGGATGATGTTCACTGATTTTTAGCTGCGCTAAGCGTGTCAATTAATTCGATGCAGTGGAAAAAGCTTTTTGACTGATTCGAACAGCGGTAAACATTTTCACTGATTTAGCTACGTTCGATGCGGTGAAAAAGGTTTTGACTGATTCATCAGCAGTGAAATTTTTTACTGATATAAGCTGCGTTAATCGCTTAGAATAATTTAATGCATTAAAAAGAATTTTGACTGATTTAAAATAGTGTTAATAGTTTTTTCTACTTAAAATATGAATTTTTTTGCTGGTGCATGCAGTTAGTGATGATTTTATACAATTTAAGCAGGGATAGAAATATCAAAAGACTTTGCAAAGTGACAAGTATATTTATTCAAATTTTCATGAATTTAGAAAAAATTGATACATAATATATTTCTTGTTCAGTTATAATTAAAATTTTACCTGTTTTACAAAATAAACATTTTTTATTGCTAACAACTAATAATACATAAACCTATACACACATTACAATAGAGCAGTTTATTGACATTTAATATAATAATTATTTAAATTGCAGAAATTATAAGTTTAATACTTACTTATACATACATTTAGCGAAGATAAAACACTTCTAACATTTTTTGTGTCTAACCTATAAACATACTTTTTTATAAATGTATAAAAATCATTTAATTTTGTTGGATATTTTAAATGTAAAAAAAAAGAACAATTTAAATAATAAATCGAACGCAATAATTATGTTATTGTCATAAGGTTGTAAAAACCAACCATCACCTTGGATAAAATAATGGTTATCAGATTGACCTTTAACACATATAATATAAGGCTGAACAATAGTTTTCGAATTTTTGCGCATTTGTTCAGCGTAAACATTTAGATCTGTGCCATCCTAGAAAAAAAACAGATTTTAAAAGCCATAATTGTTTATAATCAACAGTACGGATATTAGATATACCGGCATAATTCTTATGAGACAATTATTATTTAAAATAATGAAAAACATAATGATATCACTAATAACTAAAATTTGTCTCAATATAAGGTACTGATATCAACAAATATGGTCAAGTACATTTGGAAATTTTACTAGAAATTAGAGGAGTAAATCTACAATAAAATGTAATGTATTAAAAAACATGATTAAATACATTAACTGACTAAAAGATTATGTAAGGGCCGAAGATGACCAATAAACTAAAGCCTAAAAAAAATAAGTAATAAATAATAATAAGTGACAAAACAAAACAACATGCAAAAATTAGTTGTTGTTAGTTTCGTTAGTTTTGTTAAAATTAATAATCTTGCTAGTTTTGTTATACATTCTTCTTAGTTTCATTAGTTCCGGCAGTTTCGTTAGTTTCGATGAAAAATAAAAATCCTGGCGCGAACCATTAGCGTTTATGTTTCATTATTTTGTTATGTTATGTACAAGTTAATACTGAATTCATATAAATATAGTTCGCGCCAAGTTTTTTATTTTTCATCGAAACCAACGAAACTGTCGGAACTAATGAAACTAAGAAGAATGTATAACAAAACTAGCAAGATTATTAATTTTAACAAAATTAACGAAACTAATAACAACTAATTTTCGCATGTTGTTTTGTTTTGTCACTTATTATTATTTATTACTTATTTTCGTTAGGCTTTAGTTTATTGGTCAGTAGTACTTCGGCCCTTACATAATCTCTTAGTCAGTTAATGTATTTAATCATGTTTGTTAATAAATTAGATTGTATTGTAGATTTACTCCTCTAATTGATGATTTTTCTAGTAAAATTTGCAAATGCACTTGACCATATTTATTGATATCAGTTCCTTATATTGAGACAAAGTTTAGTTATTAGTGATATCATTATGTCTTTCATTATTTTAAATTTTAAAATTTATTTTCCAATTTTAATGAAATAAAGTTTGAAATAAAATTAGATGTTACTTTAGATTAATTTTTGAATGCAAAAAGTTAAGTATGTTTTATATGTCATTGCTTCTTAATTTTTAGATTTTTTTTTTACTTGGCCTTTACTTTTCAGTTTGTCTGGATTTATGGTTTTATATCAGTTTATTTTTTATTAACTTATGAACGAATGATATATTTATTATTCAGTTACATTAAAGTCACATATGAATTCCAACAACTGTCAATACATTGCTCATAAGCACATTAGATTCCATCATCGTCCCGTTAGGCTCCCATAATCGCCCCATAAGCTTCCCATAAGCTTCTCATAAGTATCCCATAAGCATCCCATGCGTATCGTATAAGCATCCCATAAGTATCCCATAAGAATCCCACAAGTTTTCCATAAGCTTCCCATACGCATCCCATAAGCGTCCCATTAGTATCTCACACTCAGAAAATTATTCTTCCAAAAATTACAATAATAGATAGTAAAGAATATATAAGATTTGTTTTATACACTGGTCGCAAAAAAAACGCATCAATTTTTTCATCCGAAAAATTGCTAATTTTCAAAAGACTGTAACTTTCTTAAAAATCATCGAAAATTATGACTACTGTATGTTAAATTGTGTTTATGACTTTTCAGTCGTGCGCAGCGGAGAAAGTTGGAACTAACAGCGCTCTCGTACCGAAAGCTTCGCTTTCGGTACTCGATGCGTGTTTGTTCCAACTTTCGCTCCGCTGCGCAAGACTGAAAAACGTCGTATCGGTCTCGGGCGCAGTGGCGCCCTCGGACGTAATATACTATTTTGTACGAGTTTATGTGTGCTTATGTATGCTTGTGTGTTCTTATGTCTGCTCACAAAAGAAAAAGCATCACTTTTAAGTAAAAATTTACCATTTTTCAAATGGCTCTAACTTATTGAAAAATCAATGAAAAATAACTCTTTTTTTTCAAATGCATGAACTTGGTTAGCATTTTTCTACAAAAACTGCTAAATAAACTTGTTGTTTTTGTGTTGATATCGAAAAATTCGGTTCATTCTGATTAATTTGCTAAAAAAGAATTTGTTTTTTAGTTGCTTCTTGTCAACGTTGCAAGCAATTAAAAAAACATTTTTCACTAATTTCTGTCATTTTCATTGTGTTTATGTGTGTTTATGTGTGTTTAATTAACCAGTATTGCTAATCAAGTTCATGCATTTGAAAAAAAGAGTTATTTTTCATTGATTTTTCAATAAGTTAGAGCCATTTGAAAAATGGTAAATTTTTACTTAAAAGTGATGCTTTTTCTTTTGTGAGCAGACATAAGAACACACAAGCATACATAAACACACATAAACTCGTAAAAAAAATTCATAAACACAATTTAACATACAGTAGTTCTAGGTAAAAATGTCAAAAATTGACTAAAAAACATGTTTTTTTCAATCAACTGTAATTTCGTTAAATTTCATCCAAAAATAACTTTCTTTTTTTTAATTTGTTCAGAATGAATAAAATTTAATGATTTTGGAGCGAAATCAATAGCTTTATTTAGCGATTTTTGCAGAAAATAGGAGTTAAAGTTGACATTTTCTTCATTTTTGTGTTATGTTTACAAGGCTAAAAAGTAAAAAAATGTCACGTGTAACAAAAAATGCGTTTCACATATCGAAAGAAGAAGAATTCACCTTTAAATAAAAAAAAAGTTAATTTTCGATGATTTTTAAGAAAGTTACAGTCTTTCGAAAATTAGCACTTTTTCGGATGAAAAAAGTGATGCGTTTTTTTGCGATCAGTGCATAATTTTTACAGTATAAAAAGAGAAAAAAGTATCAATATTATTTAAATTTGGACAATACTGTATTAGATATACAGAAATACCATATTGTAAAA
The DNA here is from genome assembly GCA_022817425.1 of Gryon sp. ZL-2020. Classification (NCBI taxonomy): domain Eukaryota; kingdom Metazoa; phylum Arthropoda; class Insecta; order Hymenoptera; family Scelionidae; genus Gryon; species Gryon sp. ZL-2020. The sequence continues at coordinate 55,641 of JABFPJ010000124.1, read as the reverse complement.
ATGCAAAAAACAACTGATTATTTGTTCTCTTTAATATTGTAAACATTACATAAGACAAAATTTATCCCTTCTTCACTATCTAGTATAGTAATTTTGAAAAAATAATTTTCTGTGTACATACGTAATTTTTCTGTAGGCATCCCATAAGCATCATAGAAGCATCCAATAAGCATCCCAGAAACAACCCATAATCTTCCCATAAGCTTTCCATAACGCTCCCATAAGCAGCCCATAAGTATCCCATAAATATCCAATAAGTTTCCCATAAATATCCCATAAGTGTCCCATAAGTATCCCATAAACATACCATGAGCAGCCCATAAGCTTACCATAAGTATCCCATAAGTATCCCATAAGGTTCCCATAAGCTTTCTATAACGTTCCCATAAGCATCCCATAAGTATCCCATAAGCATCCCACAAGTATCCCATAAGCATCCCATAAGCTTCCTATAATTAACTGTAGTAATGTTTTGGCCATGTTTTGGCCTTACGAGGTGGTAATTGTAAAGAATCGGCCATAATTATGCCATGGCAGGCTCACATATACATTGCACTAATATATAATAACCGTATTAATATAAATAAATTGCAAGATAATTGATAGCCATATCTTGTCATGTTTTGCTCTACATTTTGGTCAAGTATCCCATAAATATTCCATAAATGTCCCATAAACATCCCATAAGCTTCTCGTAACTACCAATAAGCATTCCATAAGCATCCCAGAAACATCCCATAAAAATCCCATAAAAATCCCATAAACATCCGATAACCTTCTCATACGCATCCTATAAACATCCCATAAGCATATCATAAGTATCCCATAAGTATTCCATAACCTTTCCTTAACGTTCCCATAAGCTTCCCGTAAGTACCCCATAAGCTTCCCATAAGTATCGAATAAGTATTCCACGAGTATCCCATTAGTATCTCATAAGCTTCCCATAATGTTCCCATAAGCATCCCGTAAGTATCCTATAAACTTCCTACAAGTATCCCATCAGCATCCCATAAGCATCCAGTAAACATCCCATAAGCATTTCATAAGCATCCCATATGTATCACATGAGCTTCACACAAGTATCCCATAAGCATCCCATGAGTATCCCATTTATATCTCATAAGCTTCCCATTATGTTCTCATAAGCATTTCGCAAGTATCCCATAAACTTCTCATAAGCATCCCATCAGCATCCCATCAGCATCTTATAAGCATCCTATAAGTATCCCATAATTAACCCATAAGTTTCCCATAAGCTTTTCATAACGTTCCTATAAGTATACCATAAGAATCCCAAAAATACCCAATAAGCATCCCATACATGTCCCATAAGTATCACATAAGCATCGCATAAGCAGCCCATAAGTATCCCATGTGTATCCCATAAGGTTCCCACAAGGTTTCCATGACGCTCCCATAAGCATCCCATAAGCAGCCCATAAGTATCTCATGAGTATCCCATAAGGATCCCACAAGGTTTCCATGACGCTCCCATAAGCATCCCATAAGTATTTTATAAGGTTCCCATAAGGTTTTTATAACGTTCCCATAAGTATCCCATAAGCATCTAATAAGCATACCATAAGCATTCCATAAGTTTTTCATAACGTTCCTATAAGTATCCCATTAGAATTCCATAAATACTTAATAAGCATCCCGTACATGTCCCATAAGTATCACATAAGCATCCCATAAGCAGCCTATAAGTATCCCATGAGTATCCCATAAGGTTCCCACAAGGTTTCCATGACGCTCCCATAAGCATCCCATAAGCAGCCCATAAGTATCCCATAAGGATCCCACAAGGTTTCCATGACGCTGCCATAAGCATCCCATAAGTATTTTATAAGGTTCCCATAAGGTTTTTATAACGTTCCCATAAGTATCCTATAAGCATCTCATAAGCATACCATAAGCATTCCATAAGCTTTTCATAACGTTCCTATAAGTATCCCATTAGAATTCCATAAATACTTAATAAGCATCCCGTACTTGTCCCATAAGTATCACATAAGCATCCCATAAGCAGCCCATAAGTATCCCATCAGTATCCCACAAGGTTTCCATGACGCTCCCATAAGCATCCCATAAGCAGCCCATAAGTATCGCATGAGTATCCCATAAGGTTCCCACAAGGTTTCCATGACGCTCCCATAAGCATCCCATAAGCAGCCCATAAGTATCCCATGAGTATCCCATAAGGTTCCCACAAGGATTCCATGATGCTCCCATAAGCATCCCATAAGTATTTTATAAGGTTCCCATAAGGTTTTTATAACGTTCCCATAAGTATCCCATAAGCATCTCATAAGCATACCATAAGCATTCCATAAGCTTCCCATAAGCATCTCATAAGCATTCCATAAGCTTTCCATAAGGTTCCCATAAGAATCCCATAAATATCCAATAAGTTTCCCATAAATATCCCACAAGTGTCCCATAAGTATCCCATAAACATCCCATGAGCAGCCCATAAGCTTAAAGTATTCCATAAGTATTCCATAAGGTTCCCATAACGTTCCCATAAGTATCCCATAAGCATCCCATAACCATTCCTTAAGCATCTCATAAGCATCTTATAAGCATCCCATAAGCATCCCATAAGCTTCCTATAATTAACTGTAGTAATGTTTTGGTCATTTTTTGGCCTTACGAGGTGGTAATTGTAAAGAATCGGCCATACCCGCGTTACAAGTAACAGGCAAATACAGCCTACAACCTGTGAAATGTTCAATTTTACAGGCTAATACATGGAAATGTACATTTTGAGCCTGGAAACTTGTTCAATTTTACAGGCAACTGCCTGTATTTGCCTGTTTTTTAAAACGCGTGTAATTATGCAGATACACTGCACTAATATATATTAACCGTATTAATATAAATAAATTGCAAGATAATTGATAGCCATATCTTGGTCATGTTTTGCTCTAATTATAATTTACAAGTAACTGCTTGGCCATAAGAATGCCCTTAGAGGCTCATAGTTAAGCTGTTATAGTGTTAAAATCATTTGTATGGTACAATTTGTCGTATAATATTGATTGGCCATATCTGCTAACCATAATTTAGCCATTTCTTGGCCTTATCGTCTTTTTTTTACATTTACAAAAAGTTGGCCTAAGCTGGACCTTAGGATATACATAAATTTGTTATGTTTGTATCAGAACTGTAATAATGTTACATATTACTATGTAACAATGATGTATCAGTCTGAAATACAAGCAAAGTACTGATCATTATTGATAGCCATGATTTGGCCATTTTTGGGTCTAATTTTCTCCTATATCTGATAAGGTACCCTAAATTGGGCCTGGAGAGGTTCATAAATGTATAATATTTGTATTAGAAATGTAATTATGTTACAAATTATCATATAACATTAATGTATTAGTCTCACGTACTCGTCCGGACACTGAACATGAAGAAGTAGAAGGAGAAGAAGAAGAATACGACATTTCTTAATTTGCGCGAAAAACGGCGATTTTTGGATATTGATATCTCGCGAACGGATGGACCAATTTGAAATTTGTTTTTTTTTATTTTCTTCAGGTCGATGATTGCAACAATATTATAGTAAAAAAATGGGAATTTTATTGCTATTGTTGCTTCTTTTATATGTTGAAAAACGGCATTTGTTCGTATCTGAAAAGAGACACGGTGGCCGCACAAAAACGATCGTTTTTTTGTACTTGCCAGAGACACTACCGTGTCTCTTGATCATTATCATATTTGTCCTCAATATTTTCGGAAATTGTTTCCGTTCCGTTTCATTAGAATTTGTTTCTTCTGCACTAGATTCGACTTCATCAATTTTCTAACAAAATAAAGTTATTAAAAAAGTTAATTATGTAAAAAGAATAATATAAATAACAAGAACAAGAATATTTGCATTAATTTTTTATTTGAATCTACGTTTTGCTTATCATTCCGGAAATATCATATGATAAACACATGATAAAACAGATGGTAAACACATGATATATCATATGATATCTAATATTTGTTTATCATGCTTAAACATATGATAAACAAACATGATTTTTTAAACAAAATTGATATTTAAATTGACTTACATATCCTTTATTAGCAAATATATCCTTCAGAATTTGAAATTCTGTTAGGATGGCCTTTGCTAGAGCAGTTTTTGCTTCTTTTGGTGGATAAAGTCCATGAATTTGAACTAGTTCTGCGACAAGAATTTGCAGCATCGCTTTTCTGCCTTCTTCAGAAAATGAATTTTTCGTAGCTTGAATTATATTATCTCCCTTATTATAATTTTCTAAAGTAGCTCTAACGGTATCAAAACGCTGAAATAAACATAAATATATATCAAATATTACTATATAATATAAGAAGTGTTAGGTATAGTTAAAAGATTGTATAGTGAAATATATTTTATAGTCAAAGTCATAAGTTCTTGACACATTAGTGTCAGTGTTATAAATGCTGATAATAACAATATGTTAAAAGTTTGTGTTTGTTTAAAGTTGCAAAATGCATACTTATCGATATACTTACCAAAAATTTATACCCAGTAATATGATTCGATCTATTTCGTTTTGTTCCATTTTCTGATTGTCTTTGAGTTAGAGAAGTAGAACTGTTCATATTATCATTATTTTCGAAACTTCACATCAAGCGTTAAAACTCGTACTAGAGTTCAGTCTCGTGAAATAGACTTATCGCCCTTGTTGCAAAACATCGGTTACAATCTATTTTTTGCTGCACAAATAACAAACAATATCATATGTAAAAATTATTGAAACAGATTGTCGAATCAATAATAGTACATTACGCAACAAGGGAGATGAAATCGGGAATTCGTTTTCCCGAGCGGAGTTTACAAGCCGAGCCGAAGGCGAGGTTTGTAACCGCGAGGCAAACGAATTTCCGATCATCTCCCATGTTGCGTACTATATTTTTCGTTACGAGGGAGGGAAAAAAGCCATTTTCCTAAATCTCCCTAGGGAGGAAAATGGCATTTTCCCTCCCCGAGTAACGAAAAAAATGTTACTATAAATCAGAGACAATGAAAAAAATTTCGCAATCATCATAAAAATTGGTAAATTTTTGTGTAACAATGAAAGAATTGGAAACTATGAATGAACAAGGAAATTAATAGCTACTATCGGTTGCCTGATTTCTTCATTCTTAAGGGGTGTGTCGTAAAAAACAATGTTTTAAGATTTACTTCTAACATAAGAACAATAGATACTCTATCAAAAATTAAATATTAAACATTTTCAAAAAATTTTAGAAAATTTTTTAAAATCTTTGAAAATGTTCTATCAAAAATCTAGCTAAACATTTTAAAGGTTAAAATTATAAGAAATAAAATTATATCATTATAATTACCGTGATCCTATGTGCAGAGTACTTCTTCCTGCCAACAGCAAGCACTGGATATTCCGGTCCACCTGGTGTAGCGGCATCCATCCTGTGTTTCCTGCAAATCCTAATATAAGAAAAATACTTTTTCTGAAGCTTGTTTAAACTGAGATTAGAACATGTTACAATAAGTTATGAAACTAAGAATGTATAACGAAACTAGCAAGATTAACAAAACTGACAAAACTAACGAATCTACCAACAACTAATTTTTGTATATTGCTTTATTAGATTAACAAAATTAACGAATCTACAAACAACTAATTTTTGCATATTGCTTCATTAGAAATATTTTTGTCTAAATCAAAAAGTTGAAGATTGAAGTTTCCTAAACTAAAATTTGCAAATTTACTTGACCATAGTTATTGATATCAGCACCTTCCCTAACAAGAATGCAACGTTGTAGCAACGTTGCAGTAATGTTGTAGTAACGTTTCACAACGTTACTGTAACGTGTGAATGTCCAACCTGGAAAAAGTACCAACGAACGTTACATAAACGTTGCAGAAACGTCGTATCAACATTGCAGCAATGTTGCATCAATGTTGCATGAACGTTGCATGTACGTTGCATCAACGTTGCGTCAACGTTGCAATGTTAATATCAGCACAGGAAATACACTGTTACATATATGTGGGTATTTATAAAATTGTGTAAAGAATTTTAAACTTGTTTGAAATTGTGTAACAAAAATTTCTACTTCAAATTCATTGCAAAAACATTGCAACGTTGATGCAACGTTGATGCAACGTTCCTGCAACGTTGATGTAACGTTGATGCAACGTTGATGCAACGTTGATGTAATGTTGATGCAACATTCCTGCAACTTTGCTGCAACAGTTTTCAGGTTGGACATTCACACCTTACAGTAACGTTGTGAAACGTTGCTACAACGTTGCATTCTTGTTGGGGTTATATTGAGAATACATTTAGTTTTTTTTTATTATTATTATATTTTTAATTTAATACATATTACTATTTTTTTCATTTTTTAAGTCTTAAAGTTCATATTCTGATTTTACGGAAAGTTGGAATTAAGATTAAATTTTACTCTAAATCTATTTTTTGAACTGGGTAAGTTTAATATGTTTTAACCTTCACATATATTACAATGACTGTTAATATATTGTTCGGATTAATACATTATCCAAAGGTATTGGACATCCCTTATGAGTGACTCGCAAATACTACGGATAAGTTCTGCAGATATGTGTATATATACATATATATATTATAAGATCCCTCTTAGCCATATCTATTCAACTTTTTGTTGTTGCTTTTTCTTTTTTAAGGTATGTAAACGACGTATTTTTTTGCATTTTATCGCAGTCACCTTCGATTTTTCAGGTTATATTTGTTTGTGTTTGGAATAAGAATTGGAAAGTTCAAGAGGGTAGCTGAAAAAACTTTCGATTTCGTTAGTAATAAAAAAATTAGAATCGCGAATATTTTTTCGGAACGATTCTAGAGCAACATCGTTTCGTATTTACATTTCCAATGCAGTCTTGACACTTCTTTGCTTTTCCGACGATTTTCGTACGGAATATTTGATGAATCATTGCAGGAAATCGAGACGTTGTTGGACAGAGGACCTAAAACCATTCCTCTCACGCAAAAGGCATTTATTAAATAATTCTGTAGATACATAAGCGAAAGTATTAACTGAATAGCTCAACATGTATATCGAGCGGCAAAATATGAGTAACACGTGAGAACAGTCAGCACGTCTGAATTTATTACGATAATTAAGTGAATATTATATTGTATTTATATATATATGTATTTTTTTATTTATAACCTTAAATAGACATTAAAAGAAATCACAGCAGATTAAAATCCTAGTTTATGTATTTTATTTTTTGGTATTGCTTCATTTTTACATAAAATCTATTCAGGCACCTTATTGTGTCATTTTTATTTATGTATATGAATATTATATCAATTTTTTTTTATTTTTCTAGATAGAATTGTTTTGTACTTACTCTAAGATCAGAAATCTACCTCACCAGAAACACCATTGCAATATTTGAAACAATTAAAAAACTCTACATTCCGTATATAACCCGTAATGTAGTCAAATTTAGGACACTGCATATACCAATTTTTTTGTAAACAAAGCTGTTGTGATGAATTACTATCTATTTTCATACAATTATATATAAGAAAACGGGCATTTCGACTGATGATCATTCAACAGGGACATGGCAACTTGAATATTTCAACCTTGGACAAAAAACTCTAGACATTAGAATTAATATTATATAAAAATTCTTATCTTTTTTCTAATATCGGATTTTGTGTAAGAAATTCAGCGTGAATCCGAGGTACGTGTTTTTTTAATAGACAAACATTTGAAAAGCATCTTAAGTTTGTGGCAAATTTAGCACCAGGGATCCTAGTAAAAAGGACAGAAGATCGCCATATGTTTTAAATGGAGTTGGCGATCTTTTGTCTCTATTTCCTGGCAATGCTTTATGGCGGAGTTACCAAAATTTATGCTTACCAAAAAAAGGTTGGTTTTGGTTAGTTTTCTCACACAACTTGAATAAATAGTTTTATCAAATCCGGAGCAAAACTTATAATTGTCAAGAAAAGTAGGTTCTGCTTAGTTTTTTTATTAACTTGAATAGTTTAAATTAATCTGGGGCAAAATCTATGATCGCCAAAAAAGTGGATTTCGGTTAGTTTTTTCTGCACAGCTTGAATAATTAGGTTAATCAAAACCGAGGTCAATTCCGTCATTGCCAAAAAATATGGGTTTTGGTAAGTCTACTCGCACAACTTGATAAAAAAATTTAATCAAATTGAGGTAAAACCTAAAAAAGGAGGGCTTAGGTTAGTTTTCTCGTATAGCTTAATTAAGAATTAAACTTGAAAAGTAATTTTTATCAGGTTTTTCACAAAAATTAAAACTTTACAAAACTTTAATGTTTAGTCTTAATGTAATATGAGAAAGATTTATATAATATCATAATATGTTATTAATAAATAAATCGTACATATACTTTTGGTATTGTTAGTTTTGTTAGTTTTTTGATAATTTATTTTATTGGTACGTTTAATAAATAGTTACTACTAACTATTAGAGTTAGTTAAGTTAGTTTATTTTTTGTTGATTAAATAACGGGTACACTGTCCGGAAGTCGAAGCATCTAAAAGTTGATATCTCCAGATTTAATTGTATATGAATTGTATTGATTATGTAACTCTACTCTTGTTTGTATCATACTTATATATTTATGTAGGATATAAGTAGAAGTTATCACTAAAAAGTTCTTCAAACGTTGCACATCTTAACAATTTTAACAATGTTTCGAAAATGGATTTAATTAAAGCAGTTTGTTTCTTGTTTGTTAGCTGGAATGCAGAGTATTAATCTGTTTAAAAATGTCTTACGTGCATACCAGAGTACCGCAACTTAGATGAATTTAATAAACAGAATACAAAGATTACAATATGACGGAAGAGAAAAGTTTCAAATCGATGTTTTAAAGAAATTGAGATGCGAAAAAAGGTGGAATGTGAAGAAAAGAATCAAGAAATTTTCTTTATAAAACATTTTCAATCTATAAAGTCAAGTATTAGACGTTAACGAAGACATATATTTCAATACTTTGAGTAAAGACATGTATTTTGCTTTATAAATGTATTCATAGCTCAAGGTTACTTTAGCGTGATAGGCTAATATCAGAATTGTGAAACTGTGCATTCTCAAAATTTTATTATTCAAGTTGCAGGCATATTTTTCTGAATAGTCAGGACCATTTAGAGATACAACTGTTTGTGCTGTATCTCTAAATGTTGTAAACTTTACAGTGACAATATTTAAAATACATAATATTTCATCTCTTTTTCAAAGTTGAAAAAGGTGATATGTAAATGACATCTACAAAATTTATGATTTTATATTATACAATTTTTTTATATGATTTTTTATATGATTAATGTTTTTAAAATGTTGTATTTTCATTTTTCTTTTTATATGATTATCTTTTAAAGTTAAAATAATGACAATGTAAGACTACAAAATTTGTTAAAATGCTTTAAATTTGTAAATGTTATATTTTATAATGTTTCAGACGATTTGTTCATTAACAAAAATAATTTCAAATCAAATTAACAGTCGTCGCTAAGTAAGTAGTAAGTTTCTATTATCAGTCACTAATTTTCATTTCCGTGCTTAATTTAACTGCGTATTATACTTTTAACACAAAATACAAGATTACACATTGTGTAATTACATCTTATAATGACATTTACTCAGGTAATCTACAGTGCATCCCATTAATGTTGTTTGTGCATTTGAAAGATTTTTCATAATTTTTCAAACGCAAACAAATTTCACGACAACGAAGATTATGGTGCGTAATTTGTACTGAGTCTGCAGTTGAACGAGAAAAATGATCTTTCGTTGGCATCACGTTTCTTTGGATGTATAAAACAAATGACAATTTTTTATCGTTATCAATTTTCTAGAAATGTATTGGTTTAAGCAAGCAATTTTGATGTAAATTTTCTAATTAATTCAAAAAAGTTATTAATGTAAATTTTTTAGTAAAAATTTATATTAATTATTTTTAAGTGTGGAAAATAAGAATAATAATGAAATATATATGTTCTGGACTTTATACTTCCATTATTTTGTTTTCGTTTTTCATATTATTAATGTTATTCGAAGAAGACAATTCTTGTAAGAAATAATACTGCGATAATATTATTGGTATCACAATGCTTTAGAATGACATAATATCAGAAATCGTGATATAATTGATACTGTAAGTTGCAAAGCATGAAATGTCTCGTAGCAGCTGCAAAAAATGTTATTTAATGTGTCTAATTGATTTGTATACAGTTGTAATTTATAAGGGAAAAACAATTATAAATAATTATATTTTATTTTATTTAAGTTTCATAATTTTCGCATAAGTGCTTCAAGTGATATCATATGATGCTTATAAATGGTTTTTCATTATAAATAGAAACAATGGTCTACTTGTTTACTCCAGCTCTAGTATATTTTAGAAAAATAATTTAGTTCTAAAACAACATTTAATTTTTTTAATATTATGTAGCAATTTTATATAATTAAGCGTTATATTAAATATTCTTTTAGTCTCCAAAATTTTCATTGTTTTCCATTAATATGAAAAAACTCTGAACATTATTTATTTTTTTTTTATTTTACAAAATTTTACATAGATAAATAATTATCTCAAATAATAATTTAGAGCATGAACTTATAATGTTATTTGCGATCTTAATCGAGTTCTAGATAAAAAAATGAAGTAGATATCAGACATAAGTGTTCTGTCAACGTCGTTTTATGGAAAAGTTATGTCGATTTGAGACATGATAAGTGTGAGAATATTCGTTGATTTAAGGAAATTTTATGAAATATAGAAAATATTTTAAACAATATTCCATGTTTTTTTTGAGTTATGGTTATTCCATACGATATACGAAAAATATTTAACATTCAATTAGGAATAATAATTATTTATAATAAATTATTTATATAAATTATTTATTATATTTACCATTGAATTAAATAATAATAATAATTCGTAATGTCATTAAAATAAATAATTAAATGATTTATTATTTTAATATAAGAAATTTCACAATTTAAACAATTAAATTAAAGAATTATTGTATTATTTATATGTTACGTTTGATGGTTTCGCAAAAAAATGTGGTTTAAAACATACGACTTTGATATAATTTAATGTTTAATGTTTTAAATGCAGTCCCAATTATGATATAAAATAATTGTATAGCAATAAAAAAGGAAACTGTAAACATGTTTGTCTTATTATGTTTTGATGTTGCTTAATAAAAAATAGACTTTATATTCATATAATTCTATTTCAATTTAAGTAAAGTGAGATGATGAATCGAGACCTTTTTTTTATGCTGCCTACATTCTTAATCCTATTTTTTTCAACATCTTTTATATTGATATGCGATTTGTTTTAACAACAAGAAAAAAATCAATACAAAGAATTGATTAAAAGTATTTTTCTTCTCTTTTTTGACATCTGAAAAAAGATCTCATATTAATGTTTGAAAAATAATAAAATTATTAAGAAAATAATTATTTTATGAAATTTCAATTGTATTACTTGTATTTTTTTCAAAAGCGAAATTATGTTGAGTTCTGAAAATTCTAAAAATATGATATGAAATGAGAATATAAATATTAATTAATATATTTGAATGAATTAATTAATATAAGTTTTGTTCCTAAAACTTATGCTTTGAATATCGCATAGATAACCAATATGCCGAATATTCAATTTAAATTTATCCTTAAATTAAATCATAACGTTGAAATTAATTACGAATGTACTGATACAATAATTATAACAAAATGTTTTTTTAAAAATGAATGCGATTTTCTATCGTATTTAGCTGTTTTAAATTAAACTTTACTTTTTTTCATTTTATTTTATTTCCCTATGGTCTGTAACTGTCAATGAAGTCCCTGTGGCTACTGTCAATGAAGTTCCAGCTGTGCCCATCCTGTGCCGTGATAATAATTACCGTTGTCGTAACTGTGCGGTTTTTTTTTTGCCCCACTAATCTCTCACACCGACGACTATACACCGATTAGCTGGCCGTTTCACGCTTGAAGTAGTCGATCGCGCGCAGCCGCAAGAATCCTGTGCGAAAAATCGTGTGGCTTCATAAAAAACACAAAGACAAATTTCTCGAAAAAAATACGATACAAATTTTGTTAAAACCCATTATATAATACATCATATTTTCGGGGAAAAATTGCATTATTTTTAATTGAGACAAATTTTTAAAAATTTGAGTGACAATTTTTTTTAATTAGTACGAAAAATTAAAAAAGTTTCATAAAATTTAAAAAAGTGAAACAATATAAAGTGAACGAATGAAACGTAAACGTAAATGCGCGGTTGTGAATCGCAATGCGCCACTATTAAATCGCAGCAATTGTAATGGCAAGTCGTAAGTGGTTTCATTAGCTTATGGCTTTAAGTGTTGCAGAAATTAATGGCGTTATAAAACAGCCATAAGAGTGATTTATGATCGACAAAAAAGAATAAGAAATTAACACAATTTTCCACTTGTTACACCTTTCAAACAAATTTTTTAATCTATTGATTATTTTATTCTTTTTATTTTAACTTTTTATATATCATTTTTGTGTATATTTTTTTAAATCAACTAAATAAATTATTCGAAATCAATAAAAACAAAAAATTTGTTGATGTTGAATTATAAAAATACATTAAAAACAAGGATAACCGAGTATTTATTTGAAGATAATAAAAACACAGTTCTTATAGTTATGACAAAAGTGTGAAAAGGCTTGTAATTACATGAAGAAAAAAGTGTGACATGCGTCACAAGAAAGTGTAATAAAGTACATAATCCCTAATCCTAATAAAATCATACACCTTTGTTCGTTTTGAAAATGTATCGCTTTTCTCGTATTAAGATAGCTTATGAATCAGAATTGAAAACGTAAACTCATTGTATTTTGTACATACCATGTTATTTCAGATAACGACATTAAACTCTCTTGTCAGTCGGAAATAGAGATAAAATTTGGTTTTCCAATTGACTGGTTATTGGACATGCATGTTTACATAGAAACTCTAATACAATTTATGAACTTCAAATGTCATATTCAATTTTTGTCTATTATACACATATTTCTTTGTTCAATTATCTTGTAATATAACATATGCTATAATAATATAACAATTGTGTTTAAATAAATAAAAATGAGTAAAAATTACATAATGGAAAATTATTACTGGAAAAATAACATTATTTAAATTAAAGAAATTATTACATTTCTGAATAAAAATTGAAAACCATATTTTTTCATTTTCAAATAATACAAAATTAAGACAAAATGTAAAATTAAATTGCAACTTTTCCTTAATTAAATTATACATAAAATAAAAATTGTATTAAATAATTTAAATTTGTATTCTCCCACTATTGTCATTCAGTGCTCCTTTTTTTCCCCTCTCCATTCTCCCATCACACTGTCCCCTCCCCCCGTAAGAGAGGGAAAAACAGGTGGAAAACACGAGACGTTGGGTCTGAAAAGACGACGCATTCCTAACATACTAATTCATTGCACAAAGCGATTATCGCGGAGGTGGTCTCTCATAATCAGGCCAAGGTGTCAAAGACGTCAATCGTACTTTGGCCGCGTTGTGATATCGTCCGAAGACATTAACGAAAAAAAAGTCGAAAAAAATCAAACATTTGCTTTAGTATCGACGTGGTAGAACAATAATTGAGTGTGAAATTAGTGTATTAAAATAAAAAAACAAAAACTAAAATGGAAAACGAATTAGTGCGTACAAGACCAACCGAAGAGTTGGTAAAAAGACGAGTGTCGATTAGCGATCAAATCATCGGTGTGGACAATCCGGCGTTTGAACACCACCGTCGCATTAGTGGAAGCTCCGAACCGACATCGGAGCCAACTCGCAGGAAGTCAATCTTACATCACAACGACAGTAATTGCGGCAGCGCCGAGAATATACCACATTATAAATTTGATCTGGAAAACGGCAGGATCAACGGCAGTAGGAAGAAGTCGGCGTTTAGTCTCACGAGCTCGATTAGGGATAAGATCGAGTACTCCGAGGAGCTGGAAAGGTGATGAGTGATAAGAGCTAAAGAGATTTATGTCGTTTGAGTATCGCGATTATATCCACGCTCGTTCGCCGTGTCCTCGTTTATGTCACTTCGTCAGAATGAATCACGCGTGGCTTCTCTCGCATGGATAAGTCTGGCAAATTGAAAACAATGTTGATTGACGGTCATTTTTGGATTTTAAATTGCCATTATAATTTATAGTACGAGTTTTTTTCCGTTTTACTATTTCTTATATAGGGTTTTTTCTAGTTTAAGAAGCATTTATGATAAAGATTTCAGAAAGTAAAAAAAAATATTAAATAAAAAAAAAGAATATTTTTTGAAGAATGCAACATTTAATATTAACATATTATAAAACATTTTAATGTTAAAAATGGTTATTCTTCTTGTATAGGGTCCAAAATATTTTCCGGTGGATTATCATCCAAATTCAATTTCAGACGTCAATTATACTTTTGTAACTTTCATAAACCATATTTTCTACTTTAAGTAGAATGAATATATTAATTTCATCGTGAGAAATTAAAATGATTTAAATGAAAAGCATGAATATAAATGAAGAACTAATTGCTACCACGATGTTATTAAAATCTTCAAATAAATAAAACTGTCTTCCTAATTATCATTCAGGAAACATAAATATTCATAATCAACATTAATAATTCTCAAAAGCCTATTAAAAAATGGAACAATAATGCAAGATTAAATCAGCGTAATTTTTTTTTAATTTGCGAACAATAGTCAAAAGACAAAAAAAAATCAAAGCAAAAATTTACAATGTCAAAAAGATGAAACAAAATTAAGTTTTTATCTGAAATTAAAGTCTTCTTTGTGTAATCTGAAAAACAACATGTTATATTGCAATTTCAGTAATACGTAAAACAAAAAGAGATATCGAGAAGTACATTACCTTTCGCAATTCCGCGATATATAAGATAACCAATAAACACTTTTCAAAAAGTAACTTCAATTCAGAACTAGATCTCATCTTCAATTTTATTAGATTTCAGATTATTTATTGGATATAATACTCTATTTATATCTCCTATCCAATACATCGAAATGTTTTTTAAATCTTTCACGTAACATTGATTTATTTTATATACTTTGGTACATGTAGCATTATTTGTTGAACAACTAGTAATTGGTATTATTTATATAACTTTTATTAACAATTTTTCATTTAACATTTACATGATTGAAAAAGTTCCATTGAAAATACTTGTTTATTTATTTATTTATCATAGTTAATTTATTTAAGCACCTCGATTGATGATTGAAACCTCTTTAATAACACAGATAAAATCACGTGAGCGTATTTTATCAATCCAAACATCGATAGAAACGAAAATTTCTGCTAAGAAATGTTATCATTTAAACATTTGTGTTATCGATGTAAACACCGTTATATACATATATTTATTAAATAATATAATGTTTACCTTCATTTTCTTTTGAAAAACAATTTTTCAATAAACAAATACAATTTCTGTAAAACATTTTGCAATTAATTAATTTATTTAACTTGCTTTTCTTCTATATAAATCTTGCTTATTCAGCCATCAAAGTTAAATTATATTATATACAATTAATTCCTAACTTTTACGGATAAGTTAACGAAATTGCACGTCATAAAGTTTAATGGAATTTTATACTATAAGAAAATAATTTTTCAGGCTATAAATAATATTTGTAGGATCACCTTCTTTTAATTAGCTTTATATTTATATATAAAGCGAGAGTTACTACAGTTTGCTTTATCTTTTCTCATCTACGAACATTCAACTTATATTTATCTGTCGCAGTTTTATATGACAGACATATATCGCCCGCAGATGTGATAATAAAAATTTAATAAATACTTAAAATAAAAAAGATTGCTTTAACACGATTAACGTTTGTAATGTACTGTGATACACTGATTATCTTGTGTTAATCATCGATCACTTAGGTACACTTGTTTTATTAACTCGTGCAATTCATTATCATTTTAATAACATATTTTACAAGTTTACATCACAACTTCATAATCAATTAAATTTCATTTACAATTTATTACAAAAAAGTGTAAATTTTGTTGATCGAAGGAAAAGTAAATTTAATGAGTACTCGATATTATTGCGCAATCAACAGTTATTTATTTTCCGTTTCAATATATGAAAATGTGAAATCAAGAATCGACTTAATCAATAGATTCATATATAATTATAAATACAACATCAAACAAGTCATAAATTAAACATTTGTATATTTAAACTTATTGTGCATAGAAATTTTGATAATAATATGATATGACTGTATAATATTTAAATAATTATTTTCATACATGCATCATAGAGTATTTTTATTTATATATTATTATATTTCATTAATTAAAATTGTCGTTAAACTTAA
The DNA here is from genome assembly GCA_022817425.1 of Gryon sp. ZL-2020. Classification (NCBI taxonomy): domain Eukaryota; kingdom Metazoa; phylum Arthropoda; class Insecta; order Hymenoptera; family Scelionidae; genus Gryon; species Gryon sp. ZL-2020. The sequence continues at coordinate 39,204 of JABFPJ010000124.1, read as the reverse complement.
ATTTAAATTTAAAAAATTGTTTAAAAATGTTCAACAAGTAAAATTAAAATATTAGACAAATTATAGCATAATTATAGTATAATTATATATAAATTATGCATAATCATATATATGAATTATATAATTTATTCAATATAAACATACCATCTTTTGTCAATATATTAATATTACAGAGTTAATGATCTTCTCAAAGGCTGATGATAAAATATACATACTGTAATTTTAACTGAAAACTGCGAAATTTTTTTTTTAATTACATGACACTTTCTAATATGAGATACGATTTTTAACAAACATCTGAAAAGCAATGCTCTTGACATTGTCCACTCGTCAATTTTTTGCCGTTCGTTATTTTTTCCACACATCAGTCGTCACGTTTTATGCTTATCAGCACTTTTTTCACGACTCCGTTATAAAGTGCATTTAAATTTAACGATAATTGCCTGTTTTAATATGAAGCGCGAAAGCTGTTAAAATGCATTATCGCGAGGTCTTTATTCTAGCTTTCCGCGGTGGTTCTTTTTCCCTGTTTTTGCGTACATAATTTGGTGCAGTATTTTTTCGTATAGACGATAAAATTTCATTTGCATTCATTAATAAAAAGAAGGAACAGAAGAAATCTAATCAAAAATTAAATTTATTTGTTTATTTCATTTGTTTAAAGTTTATTTCTATTTTGCTTTAATTCCTATTTTATTTGTAGACCAATTTTCGTGTTTATTCATTTATAAACTGCGACTCGTATATGTGTAAATATTTTCTATCGAAATATCGTTGAATGAAAGTTATTTTGTCGAATAAACCAAATTGAGTGCATCAAATCAGAGTTGCATCAATGACATGGTGACAATAAAAATAGGTCGTGATTTCAATTACTTTCTAGTTCTATGAATATGTAACTTGCAGCAGATCTATGTCGGATCGGATTTCTCGAATAAGTCACGCAAACGTTATCTAACAGAAGTATTATTCGCAACAAACTATACAATTCCTGATTATGATCGTTAGCTGTGGCGTATGTGAATTTATTCGCGACTAAAATTGCAATTCCGATTACTGGCAATTCAGAAAGTTTATCATTCTACGTGGGATAATATTCAATTGAAAAATTTCACGTCTAAAGTTAGATTCACGAAGAAACGTATATATGTGCTTCTGAGACGGTCAATTAGAGATTTAGTGTAACCGGTATTTTAATTTACTTTTTAGCATTGGAATTTTTATCTTCACGGGAAATTTTTCTTAAAATAATCATATAAAACGTCGATCCTTGAAAAAAATTCCTTTTAAATTAACAAAAATGGTTATTTCATCTCCGTCGTTCCCGAAAATTTATATTTTCGACGTTGTAAATCCAAGTATTAATAAGAAATTAGCACATAAATTAAATATATCTAACTATATTATCACTTTGAATTTTGTTGACTGTTTTGTTTGAAATAAAAATAGTATCCAAATTCACTTTTGTGAGTCACTTTGAAAACTCCCCATTTGAAATTACAAAATCATTGTTTATATTTGAAAATAAATTTAATTTCATTATCATACATTATTCAACGTTTATTTGTAAGGTCTTCTAATTAATTAAAGAGGAATAAATACACGTTTAATAATTAAATATAGTTCATCATCATTGACAACTAAATTAAAATGAAATGACTTTCAATGAAATTTTAATTCAATTCACTGCATCAGTTTTATCAATAAATTAAGTGGTTCAAAACAAGAGCCGTAATAAGTGTCTGACACGAAGCCGGTTCTCGACCATAACTTTGACCCTGAAATTAAGTATTACAATGTGTGAAGTAATGAAATGCAGCGCACAATCTCGCGTGATTTCTTTTCATTGTCTTTTTTTACATGGTTATAAGAGTCCGGTTTCGTAATAAACTGACAAATGATATCTGCATTACAATTTACCACGAGGAATCGCAAAATATCGACCTAAATTCTCATTTCCATTTAACAGCCAATTCTATGTTTATAATTGAAACACGATTTTTATCACTCACAGGACACACATGTGATATGCAGATATCATTTTGTATTCAACGATATCAATATTCGTAATTCCTGCTTGATATATCATATTAAATTTTAAACTGTTTGTCAAAAATCGAATAAAATTATATTAGAATTGACGTACATTTTTTTCACAGATTTTACGAATCGTTTTGCCGACCTGACACTTTTTTAATGAATTTATCATACGATGTTTATCAATTTAATTATACGATTTGCTTAATTAAAGCAACAGCAGACTAAACGTCAAGTTTAACTCATTTTATAACAACGGATTATAAATTTTGCTGAATCAAATTGTAATCACAGTGTTTTACTTGCAGTTATTCATTTCATCATCTGTAGTTATTAACACACAGTTAAAATTAATGAAATATAAAGTCAACCTATTACACTTAGAGACATTTGATATGCATTTTTAGTACAAAAAATACCAATTATGGAATAGAAAGGAAAACAAACACATTTTAATATGAAACATAGCAAAATTAGATATGAATTTTCGCAATGTTTAGTGTAAGTACTCTTGAAGAATAATACTTTTACATCTAGTTTTACTATGTTTCATATTAAAATGTGTTTGTTTTTTTTTATATTTCGTAATGGGTATTTTTTAGAGTAAAAACTCATATTAAATGTCTCTGAGTGTATTGAAAATTATTTTGTTTCTTAAGTTATTTAATAGTGTCAGAAATGGCATTACAATTAAAAAATTGTACACGCTTTAATACACAAATGTGAATTTTGAACAAAATTAACTTCATCCTTAACAGCCTTTTATTCATGGTAACAATTCACGAGTGGTTGACTCCGTCTATGGAAATAATGGATTCATGTTGTACAATACAACACATGTGTAAAACATTTTCAACAATTGAATATTTATTTCTGCAAATTCAAATGAATGATTCATTCTGTACGAAACGTTTCCATTTTTGGTTTACGTTTGTTTTAACTAGATTAATAGTGCTTCAATTGATCTAAAAAATTAAGTGACGACCACATGTGCATTTCTATTTTTTAATTCTATATTTTTAAATTATTATTCATCATTAGATATATTAATTAAAATTAGATTTTAAGCAATCCTACCGAGGGAAATACTTTTTTATATTGGAGGTATGTTTAATACCTCTAAATCCTTAAAATATTTCTAATATATTTGACTACACGGGATAACTAAGAAATAAATGAAAAAAATTATTTATAAATTCGATAATTTTATAAAGAATAATATTTAATTAAGAAATGTCATATTTTTATAAAAATATAACATTTTTATAGTAGTTAATAATTTTATAAAACACAAAAGTTCATAGAGTTTAATTATTTTAAATAAAATTGTTTATAATTATTTAACTTTTTCACAAAAACATTCAACTTTACTCGATGATATTTTGTTGTATAAATAATTGAGAATTCCAGCAGTCGAGTTAGCCTGTGTTTATCTTTAATGAATGAATCTTAAAGCGGAGGTCACCATCTAATTAGAGCTACCTCGATCAATTTCAAGTTCAATGCCGTTCATTATTTTTTTTCTTGCAAATACATTTTAAATAAGGTTACTCAAGTAGTTTAAATTTAATGACTAACTTAGCATTTTGAATTTTCAAAATGTTCACACAAATTTTCATTTTTTAACATTTACAAGCTTAATGTAACAAAATGCTAAAGTTGATTAAAACTTAAATTTTATTTAAATATAAAACGTGAACAAGTGTTGATAAGTACAATTAAAATGTCAAAACAGTGAATTAATCATTAGATTATTTGATTTCAGGTCATGGTTGTACTTGTTTTGCGCCCGCTGTCACGGTCGTGATGACACACCTTCCTGGGAACCGCCTGGCTGGAGACGAGCATGTCCACAGCCATTTTGTCCAACCTATCGCAAATTCGCACGAATATTATGCCTCATTTGTTTAGGATTTTTATTTTGGGGAATTGTTTATTCAATCATTGGAAAAGATGCAGCGCCCGGCGGTCCATTATTTGGTCTCGCAGCTCTGTGTATTGCTGCTCACTTTGGAGGATGGTTATTCTCTTTGACAACTCTTCCAGCTCTAATCGGCATGCTTATGACCGGAATTATTTTACAAAACACTGGTCTAGTCAGAATTGATGAAACTTACAATCCTCTACTTTCCAATTTTCGGTAAGTCTTACCTACTTTAAACATTCTCTTTGTCAATTACAATTACAACAACAATTTGTTAATAAAGTGAAATTATCCAAAAAAAAACCTTTTTATAAATCAATAAGTTTGATGTTCATTTCATTTAAAAATTAAAATTGAATTCTAAAACATTGCCGAAAAGATACAAAATGCAGACAAAATGACAATTCCATCCAAATGACCTTTTCATCTTAAATTTCAATCAGTCTTCAGAGTTATAAGAAAAAGTGAATGATCGTTCGAGACAAATACATCAATACTGTCTCAATTTCATTCGATACGTTTGTCCTGTTTTTTCTCTCTCGTTTCTTCTTTCTTCTTCCTTTCTTTTTCTCTCTCACAATAAATTTCATCGGTTCTGACAGCACCATTTATAGCGGATCGATGACAATTCCCCCGGAACCCTTTCGAATGAAATTTTATGACTGCGGCTGCATTATGGAATGTAATGTATCTGCCAGTACTGAAATTCTTTTCTACCCAACCATTAAACTCGGGCAGTCGTTTTTCTTGTCACGTCTGCCGCGGCATTGGACGGTTCTTCTTCGGTGTCGCGTACGCCCGAAGGCTTCGTCCATTTCGTTCTAGGCTTCACATTTAAGGTCGAGACTTTGCGTTGATCAGAATAATAAACAGAGCGCCTGACCGCACTTGTCATCAATTCGTCTAATTAACCAATACAGATTTTACACCTTAAGTGTGTGCAACATTTATTTGACGTTTCCTGATTAACCTTTTGAGTGTTGAGATTGGCCGGTTGAAATCGACCTCTTTTTTATATTTACCGGAACTTTTGCTTTATTTGTAATTAGCTTTAAAACTGGATTTAATGATTTTAAAACGATAATTGAAATAAAATTAAACATCTGCTTTTTTCTACATTTGGCATGAAAACGAACTCAGTATTCCAGTTAAATTGAAAAAAAAGGAACTTGTAATTGGTATGTATTTAGGTTAAACGTATTAGCAATTGTTAGGAAGATAAACTAAACTGTGCACAAAAATGTTATTAATAAAGTTAATTTCAGAAGTCAGTTAATCATACTGACTTTGGGGAAGAAAAAAAAATAAAAACACTATTTAAAATAAAAGCTTAATTAAAAAAATAAGTAAAATGATATTAAAAACATAGAAAACAGATTTAAATAAAGAAAAAAATATTAAGTTTCAAAAACAACACTTTCTTATATCCAAAAATATAATTGCAAAGTTATACTGCTAAGAATAAGAATAACGATTGTTAAACAAATGTGACACATCATTTAAATATAGTCAGTTTGTTTGATCTGATTGCAGTTATTGATGTTTAATTAAGAAAAAAATATTTTTTCAGTCAAACATTCATAAATCAGTTTGCCTAGAGAAAATCGAATTATCTGATTAAAATTATTTACACAGAATTTGTGACCGATACAAAATATTGTGTAAACATAAAAAGTGTAAACGACTATATTGACAATTTTGTTTTACAGTACAATATTTTTCTGACTGTACTGTTACGAGAAAAAAAAATCAAGTTGTTAAAATCGTCATTTATGTCTCCATTTGTCAACAATTTGATTTTGTATGTCGCTGATCCGCCGATTACATAATAATTTACGATTGTCATGTAATTATATGTTAGCAGAACGCTAACGACGTGACAATTTGATTTGCGTGACTCAGGATTACGAATTGTACTATCTAATATTTTTTGTGTACTTATTTAAATGTAATAATTGAGTTTAACGTATAAATTAACATAATACTATAAACCCCAAATTTTTATTTTAATTAAAAAAATTAAATTTTAATCTATTTGGATAACACAAAAACTAACATTTTCGCGTCAACATAATTTTTTGTTCAAGAATTTATATTTAAGCAAATTTTCGAAATTTCTCTTTGTTCAAATGTACGAACTTTAATTGCAACAATGTTAAGCATAAAATTAAATAACAATAGTATGACAAATCACTAATGCATTAGGCGATAAAAAATTGTTTTCAACTTTTATTATTTTTAAAAATATAATGTGTAAATATGAAATCGGATTCCGCAGATTCACAGCTAAAGTAAAGGTAAATGCCATAAATCGTTATCAGAATTATTTTCACAATTCTATTTTGAAGTGAACTGCGAGAAAAAATGGCATTATCTGATCCGCGATCGATAAGACAATGAAATTGTTGTATCTTAATTGCCGTTTACACATATTTTTACAGCCCCTTGAAGAAACGTAATGAGTATCGCTACTAATCATGAACAAAAGATAAGACAACTGTCCAAGAAGAAAAGTTTTTTTGTTCATTATTTGTTTAAAGCTGAAGTGTTGATATAAATTAATTGTATGTTTGCGTTTACAAAATAACGTGCTATAAAATACGTCGGGTGTAATCAATTGAGAATTTCATGAATGCAACGCGAGAACAAAAATTACGTGTTAATACTTATAACGTGATTTAATTGAGACGTTACTGTGTCTCGTGAAACATTCAATAAATCTCGAGAATAATTGATTGTGATTCAATTTCGCTTTAAATGTATGTGTATCTTGATGACATTTTAACGAGATAAAATCAGTTATCATATATGATTAAATTAATAAGTAAATATTAAAAAAAAATAATGTATTAAAAATTTCATTCTAATAAATGTAAAGTAAACATTTTATCGTAAAATACATATTAAAAAATCGATATAACAAGTTAATATAGAAGTCGATTAGCGTAAGATTAATTCTCCAATCACGAAAGCGTTATATATGTTAAATATTATTCGACGTTAATTTAAAGTATGTACGTGAAAGATTATACTATTATATTAAAGTTCACAAAATGTTGATATAATTTGTGAAACATTTCTAAAATATTAGAGAATAAAAATGATGAATGTTGAAATTGTAATCGATGGATTGCAAAACTTTTTTCATTTCGGAATTACAAAATCAAATGTTAATTCTGAACGAATTGGTCACAATGTATGTCCAAAGCAAAGGGTTACGTCTATCGCCTTAGGTTACAATGAACGTGTACATATCAACAACACAAATGATTTGTTATGTTCAAAGGATTGTTGTTACGGAACACAGGACAGTTCAAATCAGACTCAATATTCACTTTATTGAGTCAAAAATAAAATTTTTGTATTCATTTCATGGAAACTTTATTTTACAAATTTGACTTATATGTGTGAAACATAAAAGGATAATTTTGCTTCAATGACACTTACAATATTCAATATAAGTTCTTATTAATTTCGTAATTTTCTAATCGAACTGATTTTCTCGATCTAAATTTGGTTAGTTTGTTACATAAATATTTACGTATCCTAAGAAAAATCGCTGTCCATATTTGTTTAACCTTCGAATATTACGAGAGTTTCTTATGTAAATATAACAAGAAAATTGTTATTTAAAAGTATTAATCTATATAGGTTATCGGATTGAGTTTTGTTTTCAAAGCATGGAAGGTGCAGTGATAAGCAAACAACGGGAGTGAAAGAAATTATTAAGTATTCATTATTAATCATCACGAGAATCCGATCACAATTACTTGTGCATTTATGTGTATTTCGATAAATTTGTATACAAAAAAAATCATAATAATATAGATAATACAGACTTTTGAACATAATTATATGTTACACTAATAAAACTCATAGAATAAAATTTATTAGCATTTCTAATAAAACTGGGACATTCTTGCTCAAGTTTTAAATAATATAACTTGTTTTATCCTTTTCATTAACATCTATACTAAATTTATGATTTTGCCTAATAAAATATAGTATTTTGTGTAATAGTCAAAATGCTTATGAATACTATAATCCACTAGAATGAATTTTCATAACGATTCTAACTCAATTTATTAGCCGGGATAAATTTTTCGTAAGAGCGAGTCAATACTATATACAAACAAAGAATAATATATTTTAAATGAAAGCATAATTGTTTTGTTTCAATATAATCATAATTTATGTAAAATTTGCATCTTTAAAAAATGAAATATACGAATGAAACGTAAATCTTAAACTCAACGACGTATTATTTCATTTTTGTGAGAAAAGAGAGAACAATTTCGCGATTTAATTTATTTTTATAATTTATAATTATTTATTAAGAATGCTATTTTGCATAAATATACTTTTAATACAAAAATTCCTTAATATAATATTCGCATAAACATTTTAACTTTTTACAAACTTTTTTGTAAGCGTGAATTTTTTCAAACATTCACGCGGTAATTAATTACATTGTTAATATTTCAAATAATCATAGATACATTTTTTCAAACTTTCTTTAATTGTTTATTTATTTTACTTTAATTGTTTAGTAATATTTTATTGCTTAATTTATTTATGAATTTAATAATTATTACTAGATTATTTTATATACTATTTAAATAAAGTATCAATTAATGTAATATAAAATAGAAATCATTCACAAATCATTGTTTCTTCAAACTTATTTGAAATTTCACGCCACTTTTCATACGATTCCAAACATGAACAAAAATGTCTCGCAACTATGATGTTTCAAAGCAAGTAATATATAAATAAACGTTAGCACGTAGTTCGTATAATTATTATATGTGCGTAATTAAATAGTAATTTCTATGTAATGTGTTTGAATATTTATAAATACTCTAAATTATAATATTAATATTATATGTTAATGTTACAAGTAACATATATCATAGGGTTAAAAGTAACTACATATAAATATAATAGCAAAAATACAGTTAAAACTAACAATCATATGAATTTGAATGATAATAAAATAATAAAATTAAATTTTTAATTTTTTAAAATTATTTTGTTTCCGTTTTAAAAAATATTATCTTTATTTATATTTTTCATAAATGAATTACAATAAAAAATATTAGGCGTAAAAAGTGATTGAAACAAACTAAGAAAAATCACTAGCTTACTAGGGTGCAATTTATTATCCGGAATAATAAAATCCACGAAGTACTGCATAATACATATGTACAACAATTTCAACAAATTTAATTATAAGGATTCATAAAAATATTACATATCTAGCGTTTTATAAAAGATTTCGCATTATTAAATTTACTCTTAAATTCTATTACATATTGTGAGTATCCCAATATCGAGGGTATCCCAAGTTTATCAGTAATATCTAATAAACATTTTCAGAGAACTTATAATATTTATAATACTGTTCCCTTAGTGTAAGTTAACATTCCTTTTTAATCAATATATTTATATACTAATTTAACAAAATTAAAACTCAATAAATAATTTTGTATTTTTAAAAACATAAATCTTTTAATTTGATTTTTGAATATTTCACACAGCTATATATTCTATCCACATCACTCTGTAAATTATTTCGACGACAATATTATTCTGACCAACCGCAATTCGGCATGATGATTTGAAATACGAAAATTCCAAACTTTATTTAACATAAAATAATATGATGGCGAATTAATTTTCTGCCAAAAGCATCTCGTTTGTGAAAACCAATAATTCATGTTAAACAGCAATGTTAATAATATCATAAGCGATAAAACACAGCCTTGGGACGTGAACCATAAATTGTCTATGGTTATGTCGAGTAATTAGTGCCACTGGATGACCCCGCTTTACATCCAATATTGTAGAGATCACGACTGCCGGAATTTACGATTGTCGCGCAAGTTGTCCAGGTATCCAGGGAGTGTGTGCGAGAAAGAGCAAGAGAGAAGAGGGGGAAGGATGAGAATTGAGATGAGTTTGGACTTTCGCGTTCTTACGGGGGGCTGGCTTGGGGTTATGTTGACATTGGAACACGTATAAGCCAATCCATTTGTAAATACCTACGTGCAGTCCGTAACGTATGCATATCAATAATGCACAATCACTAAAGCAAAGAAATGAATCGCGCAAATACAGCTTTAAAACATACCGTAACGCATGACGTACCACTGATACGGCTAATTGTATGTGTTTTCTGGAAGATACTCGTCGGTTTTAATTTAATGAGGCGGACTTTAGCTTTGATGTCGAATCCATGCTAGTAATGTTTTAAGGTTAAAGCAACGTACAAATTGTGCTTAGGAGAGACAAGAAAAAAGAGAGTAAACCACATAGAACAATACCAGATATAAAATGTTGGCAAGGCCTTTCTCATGTATGAGTAAAAATACGCGCGAAACAATACAGGGGAGTTGGTCGAGTGTATAGTCAGACCAGGTAAGGGGTGAACGGATTAACTGGGAAACGAATGTTTTTTATTTGTTTATTGCTTTTTTTTTTTTTTTTTTTAGAAATATGGTCGAACAGCTTTTTTGGTAAATTTAATTTTTTTGATAAACTTTTTAATGAAGAGAAGCGCGGCAATTTGGCGCGCTCTTTGAATTTTGATTTCTAATAAAAGGAATTATTTAGAATAACATGGTTTAATCAAAAACAGTTTTAGATATTACTTTTTCCCCCTTTCTTTACCTTTATAATATACAATTGTTTTCTTTTATAATACTAAAAGTATTACAGGGAAATGCTGTTTAGGAACAAAAAGGCATATTGATAAAATACGTTTATTAAAATTATTTGTCAGAATTGTTTGAATGAATTCAAATAGAATTTCTCAAATAATTAAATATATTATCTTAATTTCATCTTTAACTTTTTTAAATATAATTTATTAATAATTTCATTTTTGACTAGTAATACATTATCTTTATCAACAAATAAACGTAAATTTTAAAATAAATGCAATAAAAATAAGCAATTCAAATGCCACAAATAATTAACGAAGTATTGTTTTGTTTTCTTTTGACTCTTACAGTTAAAAATAATAGAATATGAACAAATTTTAATGGAATGTATGTATTCTATGTATACAATTTTAAAAGCATACTTGTATTAACAAGAGGTCAATAATGCTCTGATAATAACACATGTTTATTCATAAATTAAAAAGAAATTGATTAATAATTTTTCATTTGGCATTGCATACAGGTCAGATAACTTTTATAAGTTTACATGTTTGCCTTGATAGAACAGCGGACTAGCATGACGTGATTGCATTTACTATATACCGTAATTCAAATATATAGAATCGAGATTTGCGACTCTCTAGGGATATTTGCATATCTAATATTCATAGAAAACCAAACGAAAAAATACATTCACACAATTTGAAGTTTAAAAAAGCATTGTTAAAGTCTTTTTCAGCTGTAAACATTCCACAGTATTCTATTATATATAAATATATACATACATTTAAATATACATAAAGTCGAACATATAAAACTTTTAACTTGCACAGTTATTTTCATTTACTTCAACCGAATGAAGGTAACAAAATTCAACGATATTAGATTTCCGTTACCGTGTTTACGTTGCAACTAAAGTTTATCGTTACTTATTATTCGGCTTGCGCTAAGTGTAAAAATTGTTTCGCACACCTTCGTATAAAGGAAAAACGACACAATTTTTTCTGTAACTTTGCGGTTGTTTTTCTTCTTTTTTTGTTCCTTTTCCTCTTATTTTTGTTTTTTCGCATTAGTCCTGTCGACGTATTTCCGGCGTAGAAAAATGGAAACTTTTGCCATAAAGTTCCTCTAGTGATACGTGCCAAGTGGTAGCGGTGCGCTTTATGAGAGCCGGATGTTGAGTACAGTTATATTCATCGAAATGCCTGTAGATCTGGCGATAGTAAATCGACCGGTCTGTTACCCTGACAAAATTTGAGTTCATTAATAGCAATTTCGTGCCAAAAGCATTTTTATTTCTTGACACATTTTGAAGTCTATAAGTATTTGCTTAAATAAATTTCACGTGTCTTTTATAAGAATTATTATTTAATTGTCAATATAAAATAATTATATTGACATTATACTTTGTTTGTAATCATACATTAATGATTGTAATACTATAATTCTGTGTATTTTTAATTTATAAATAGGTAAATAAAAAATAATGACAAATAAGTATACATAAACATAATTGTAAAATGAAGCAAACCACAAGTTAGAGCAAATACTTGACAATGCCCAAACCGCAATTCGATTATATAGCCTGAACTGTGTGGACACACGAATTGGAGTTTAGTAGTTGGCAACCTCTTAATTGATTAACGTCATCGCACAAGCCAATACTCCAACGAGTGCGGCTAATCGAACGATTTGCGTGACTTGAATTCGACATAATTTGCGTAAATCGAAGTTACGCGCTATCTCGGACTTATCGCTAAAACGCTCAAGTGTCTTATCGTAAATGATCCGATATGCCATTCGATCTCAAACAACATTATCTTTACATTTCGTTAACAAGTTTCGACAGCAGTTTGTTCATTCATATTTGCGATATGTCTTCAGCTAATAACTCTATTATTTTAACTCAGAAGTGTTATTTCGATTTTTTAACTTCTTTAATTTATTTATGTTAAAATAATGTATGTAATGATACTTTCCCTAATCAAGTAGAAAAGTAATTAATTTTCCCACTCTCGCAAGAAAAAATTACATACTTAACTACTGAATCTTGGAGAGACTTTCTCACTCGTGAAAATGGCATTACTCGATTCACTCTTGTGTGAAGTAATAAGTAATATACTACTTATAAAATAATCTATTAAAAAACATTTTAAATTGTTGTAAACATATTTTTTCGTAAATATTTATCTTGATTACATGCTTTCAAAATTAAAGTGTGAAACGCTGGAGTTTCTTTATCAATTATTTATTATGAATGTTATAAAATGTTCATTATTGTGGAATTGAATAAACTGATTTGTAACAATTATGACCAAAATGATTGCAGTTTGATTAAATGCGGTCAGTGTGTAATTTGTGACACGTTAACGGCCACCACACCTAGTTACAATCATAGCGCACAGAATTATTCATTACCGAAGATTGAAATTGTACTTTACATGCAAACACAATCATTGCAGCAATATATAAGATATTTATGTGCGGTTTAAATTTGTTGAAAAAAACTACATAAAAATCTCAAGTTTAATCCTGAATTACAAACATATAAATGAATAGAACAAAAAACGCAGAAATTATATAATGAATATTTATATTATTTTTAAATGCGAATAAAATAATAAACGCGAATATTAAACAATAAAATAAAAGTGAAACGATTGATAATGAAGCATTTTCAAAAAAAAAACTCAACAATATAATGCGAACATTTAAATTTGAAAATACAATATGGGAAATAACACGTACACAAATCAATAAAATAGTAATGCAAAATACGCGCGAACCAATGCAGACTCTAAGGAGCAAAAATTTGCGAGGCAGAAACGTATGATGCAGGACCGAACGAATGTTAAAAATTCAAGTTTGAAGTCTATTTAGGATTTGAATTTAAATTCCATTTATATTTGTAAGCTTTACGTATCCTCGAATTTCAACGAAATGAAAAACAGATATTCGATTCGATGGATGAAAAAAACAAATGTGTAGTTTTTAAAAGTTGTTTTGTGCTTTTCCTTTTATTGAATTCGTTTTAAAAATGTTTATGAATATATAAATAAAATTATAACTATGTGATGTACGTAAGTCATCCAACATTTTGTTTTATACAAAAGCTAAAGAATGTAAGCTGAGTTTATTAGTGTAAAGAAATATTAACCTGATTTCAACGTGAAAATATTAATTTGTAAGGAGTTGGTTGATTCAACATTTAATTAAGGTAATGTTTCGGAGTAAAATATGTATTACGTGAACTCTTCTAGAATTATTTGGAACTGTACAATTTGAATGAATAATATATATATTTTTGAAAAGATTTAAATAAAATCCATAAGATTTACGAAACATTGATTCGAATGTCACGCACGATTTATTTGGTTATTGAATATTCATTTAGATATAAATCTACACCTAAGCAACTAAAATTTAACGCTGTATTCAAATTTAGGAAAATTTACGCAAATGTTTAGCATTGAAATATTTGATGAAGAAAAGTATAAACTCATATAGTTTATGCTCACAGCATTTATTTAACTGCAGATTAATGTTAAATTTAAATATTGAAAGTGCATTAAAGAGAGTAGACAATATATTTGCTACTATAATTGAGACTTAAGGCTAATTTATAACTCTTAAATAATAATGTCAGATGACTAACAGATGAACTGAACAGATTAATTAAAAAATGTAATTAATCTTTTTAATCTTTAATTGGAAAGAAAATTATTAATCAAAGACTAATCTTTAATATTCAACAAAAAAACCATTAAATCCCTTTCATTAGATGAGTTTTTTTGTTTCAATTATTTAATTACACTCCATTTAATTAAATCATTATCATTTATATATGAAGTAAGTAAAATGTGCAAAAATCGATCGCAAATGCGGGTTTAACTTTGCGAAACCAAGAAATTCCAGCCGGATTTCTGGTGGTAACTTTTCATGATAAAAGTACCATGATAAAGTACCATTACATGTAGCACATTTATCACATTGACCATTGTTTTAATCGTAAAATGTTCATCGTTTATTTGTTTTAATGTGCACGCAGAGAGACGTATATTGGAATGTCGCGTAAGCGCCCAGTGCTCTCACATGCGCACTTATAAACCGGGAAGCAGAAACTCAGTAATGGGATAAGTTTAAGGGAGCAATTCTTGAAACCAATTCGACAAAGTTCAAACTGTACTCGTATAACAGTCCCTTTAGGCAACTTGCCGGCGTTGTGAATATTCTAAAAAGTTGCAAGACCCGGGTGATAACTTGATGGATGCTTCAGTTTAACGGCACACATAATGATGCTATAAAGCATCTATTTTGCCACAGTTTAATCAGAGTTCAGACTTTCTATTTCTATTGACAATAATTATGATAATTCAACAACAATATAATTTATATATAGTACTTGCCAAACTATATTTCCTAATTGTTTGTCTTCACTGAATAACTGAAATATAATTTTAGGTAAATTAGAACAAAAAGTTCTTCTAGAAATTGCATAATCAAATGTGACATTTAACGCAACATATACGTGATCAGTAAAACAAGTGACGGAAATGGTTAACTTTTTGATCTTTTGAAAATTGGAATTTTTTTGAATGAAATGTTAGTTTCAGGTAAACCGAATTTATTTTTTGACATTGGCAAGAGAAAACTCGTCCCGACGGTACAAATTCTGGAGACAAAAAATATGTACGCTCCAGAAAGACTATACGAATTAACAATGGCATTTCATACAATTATTTTATAAAAATAACTACTTGACTAAGTTTTATCAAATGAAAGTATATATAACTATATATAAATTCAAAAATGGAATATCCAATTTTTTTCTTCTCTCGTTTTAATAATAATTTTAGATGTAATACATAATCTCCTTAACATCACGAAGTGCTAAGAATGCTAAAAAATTTCATCAAAACAGTAATCAGCATTACGCGAGATGAAATTTTAAGTTTTACATCTTATTGCAAGATACGTGACATTAATACAATATGTATAAAGATATATTTTTTGTGATTTGCAGTAAAATAGCACTGGTAATTATCTTGACAAGAGCTGGCCTTGACTTGGATCCAAATGCCCTGAAGAGTATGAAGATAACGCTGCCTAGATTGGGTTTAATCCCTTGGTGTGTGGAGGCAACGGTAGTAGCAGCGCTGACCAGGTACTTGCTAGATTTACCATGGGTTTGGGGCTTTCTTCTTGGCAGCATTATCGCTGCGGTATCGCCGGCAGTCGTGGTTCCCTGTCTCTTCAGGCTACGTGGCAAAGGCTTCGGTGTAGCGAAGGTAAGATCAAAGTCAAATTACATCAAATATTCTACGACAACTCAACAAGAAATTACAGTTCAACCTCAAACACATACTACATCTATTTCATCCAAAATTACGCTGCTTTTCATATACATTCTGCTTTTATGTTGAGATTTGCTATTTCATAATCTCGTATGAAATTTTACATATAAAATCGAAGATTCATATGTATATGTCGATTTTTTGAAACAATATTTTATGATTATTTATTTTTTTGTTAATTTTGTTCATTTTAAACACTGAGCAAAATGTTGGTATTAATTCTTTTATTGTAAATTTTTCATTTCACTCGAAATAAAGATTCCAAGTTTGAAAGCTGCAGTTTGTTACAATAAAAATGATTGTTCATTCGAGTGGTGGTCTCTTTAATGTCGACAGAATTTCATAAAACTTGGTTCGCTAACGAATCTGCAGCAAACAATGCGATTCGTCGTTAAGAAATTTACGAGAATCGTCATGATTTTCAGAGAGAAAGACAGAAAGAGAGAGGAAGAAACTAGGCGAGTCACACAAAGAAACAGAAATTATCTCTTACGTCTGACATTCGATGACAACGAAAGTTCAAATCGCGCGGTATCCGAAGCACAAAATGCAACTGCCGGAAATTTCTTTTCATAAGCTATGTTCTTGTCTTACAAAGCATTCATTAAGACTGAAAACACCGTACCGAACTCTTATTTTATCTTTCAGTTCATTTATTATTTTTCCAAAAGACACGATCTTTGTCCTTTGCGTGTTTAATGACATTAAAGAGACACTAAATATATAAATTAAAAAAAAAGAGAATAAAAAATAAATATAGCAAACATTGTAACAACACTCACCAAGTAAATGAACTCTTTTATTTTAATATATCATGTTTCAAATATAAAATTCTTTGTGAATATAATATAAATTAAGTTCTTTTTTAAATTTTGTTTCCGCTGTGCCAAAAAGGTAAATACTTAGAATAATTTACGCTATTTTAAGCTCAAATCCTCAGTAATAGTTTGTTATACGATAACTAAGCTTTTGTTAAGATAAAATAGTTTATGTTTACTGTTGAGATTAAAGGTAAATAAATACTACTATCTCAGCTGATTGGATAATTACGAAATATCCGAATATTTTGAGTAAACGAAGTTTAAAATAAATAGAATTCTGCATATTCAAATGTAGAATTTTTGTTCAAAGTTTTAACTTTTTTCATTGTCATTTTAATAAATACTGACTTCGATATTACCTGATCAAATACAACAGCAATTTTCTCTATCAAAAATTGCCGCAGTTATCATTTACATATCAATCCAAAAAAGGTTCGTAGCTAAATAAATCTGAATTAAATTGCCAAAATAATATTATTGAACTATCACAGCAGCCGAGGCTTGTGATTGAATTTCAGATGATTTTGTCAGTCTTGTTCAGTGACATCAAATTTCATTTTTTTTAACATGAAAAAATGACGAGTGCAATTTGATACTTCACATTGCTGTGATACTAAATTCGTTGCATTACATATTTATAAGAAACGTTGAAAGTAATTGCCTGTTACGTATGTCTCTCAGGGGATTCCCACGTTGATCATCGCAGTGGCAGGAATCGATGACGCAGCGTCGGTTGCCATTTACGGCATCGTCAAGAGCATCATGTTTTCGGAGGATCCCCTGTGGTATCAAATACTTCAAGGTCCTATTGCTATTGTCGGAGGAATTGGATTTGGCGTACTTTGGGGCTGTCTTGCCAAGTATGTTCCTGAAAAAGGCGACGTAAGTGTTGTTACTATTATAGAATTGAACATTTTCTTCTGCTTATTGTTCTTTTAACAATTAATTCAACGTAATCTTAACATTTACTTTTCATCACAATAACACCTTAGTAGACGTTGTTATGTGTTCTTTAAACAGAAGAGATTAGACACAATGAACGTCTCCAGAGTTACGAGTTAAATTATTGTTAAAGAAAAGTAATATCTGCGGTAAAAATTGGTATTCTTTTACAACAGCTACTAGTAATGGACTTTCAGAGATTTTAATTTTAATGTTCCTTTTCATGATATAATTCCAAGTTTAAACATTATTTCAGAGATGATTTTTTAAATTAAGAATTAAATTAATTAATTATGAAAAATTCATATTAAATGTTAGTTAAATATGTTAAGTGGTTACTATATTGCTTATCTATAATAACGCATATAATATCTTGTATGTTAATTTTTACGCGAAAAATGAATTATGGCTTATACAATTTTCATATTCCATTTGATGTTGAATCGATCAGACGTCACATAACTTCGACCGAACTATATTGACGGAAAAATTCCAAGTGAGCGTAAAAAAAGGAAGAGCCCCAGTGAATAGCAAAGAAAAATTCTTCTTCAGCTCATTCTCGAGTAACACGCACCAAATAGCACCAGCAGTTTTCCCATTTGTCGACATCTCAACGTACTTTCTCATTTCTTCATTTGTTGACTGGCAAACTTGGCCATTTTATATAGATTCCCTGTTACCGCGCTCATTTTCTTCTCAACGAAGAGATATGAATATCAAATTTTCAATTTAATATTATTTTAAAATGATATCAAAATATTCTATCCATCTACTTTCACTATTAAATTTATGTAAATGATACAGTTAAATAGACAAAATAAAATGATTGAAAATAATGTCTGTAATTTCTTGTAAAATCGCTAATCTTCTTTGAACAGTACCATCTAACAAAAGGTAGATTTTTTCAAATTATTCAAATGAATTTTGCGCAAAGGAGACTTTGATTGCATAAATAAATGTATTGTCCCCGAAAGTGGCTGTCGCGCAAATTGAAAATCGTAAATATTCTTTAGGGGGTTACCAAGCTCGCGCCATTGAATTGTCATTATGCTAAAGAAGCACCCGTGTGTCCAGGTGTTGCTCCAGTCACGCACACGCCAAATATGCGAGTGGAACGTGCTTTGGTTTGCGTGACAAAATTAAGCTGTCGAGAAATATACGTCGCATGAAACATCTTTCAATAATTTTTGTCTACGGCACATTTACTAGAAAAACCAAAATCAAAACTGATCTAAAAAAGGCGTAAACTTTTATTTTTTAACAGATTTTTTTGAAGCTTTTTTTGTATTTGACGATATAAAAAATATTTAGTATTGATTACATGTTTTCACAGAAAATATAACAGTTACGATATTACAAAACATTTCTGTAGCAATACTAACAAAACGAAAACCTGGGTTTGATAAAATTGTATGAATATTCATTTGTTTGTCTATGCAATTTTTAACATTCTGTATAAATATTTTGTTCAACAAATTATGACTTGGGTTTGTTATATTTTGATTAAACTTTGATTTATGTTTTTGTAAATTAATACGACTAAACATATATGAAAATGAGAATAAAAGATCGTCAAACAATTTTCAGTGACAAATTTACATTATCGATCGAAGTGCGCTTGACATCGTTTGAGCTGGCGGAATTTTAATCCACCTTTGTCCTATTTGGTCGGGTGTGTAATCAACATTAAACGCTCGGACTGATTAACAGAGAAGTTAATGACAGCGACGTTCTCGCGTAACTGATGGGAATGTTGATGTGACCGCCGCACTGGAAATAAATCCACGAACACATTTTCGCCATGAGAAAGAAGTTGACGCGATGGGAAATCAACGGTGGCCTCTCGCATGACAAAAACGGTGTGAACGGATGAATTATTCAAAACCAACAAAAATGTATTTCATTGTGCTTTGCAACCTGACTCTGGTTTTTGCAATTAAAGAATGAACTTTGTATTTTTTTTTTTATTTCGTACTTCTGCCGTTCATTCTTTCTCTTATTTTTTTTGTCGGAAAAGTTGTATTTTTCGAGTTAATGCATTTCAAAGCATAAGTCAGCAAAGAATTGTTTGCAACCTGTTTTTCGCGAAGTCGGACGATTCGATATATATACTTCTTTGTTCGATGATCACTGTTTGTTCTTTTCAGAAAGATTTTTCATCTGAATCTTTTGAGTGCTTCAATGGCTTCTGATTTATTGCAATAGTTTTACTTTGCATATTATTCTTAGATGACATGAAATACTTAAGTCTGATCAAAATTTCTTTTCGGAACTTTAAGTAAGATTTGGCACTGCTTAGTCGTTTATAGAATTCGTATTCTATTTTATTTGTAGCTTTGTTTCATCTGTTTCTTATATTTTGCAATACTCAGCGATTTAATTTAAAATAACCATAATACAGTTAACTTCATGAAGGCATTTCGTAAAAAATCGCAAAAAATAGTGCATTTAAAATTATATATAAATAAACATAAATTATGATCGTTTTCCTCAACTCCTCTCCAGTTTATATCCAAAAATTTATAATTCAAAATATTGTACATGCACATAAGAATAGTCAATATATTTTGTGTCGCAAAAATAGGAAGAAATCCGATTTTTTCATATTTCTAAACAAAATCTTTCATAACATTAAATACGAAGTAAATTTAGTTTTTACTTATAATTTCATGCAAAATTTTCATTTTTCCACTATAATTTTACTTTTGAAATAACAGAAAAGTGAATCCGCGACTGAGAGTAATTTTGAAATTAGCTCGTTCATTTTTTTAAAAACCTAAAGTACGCACATTCAGAATACGCAAAACCCAATCTTCAGTTTGTACACATGGCACAATAGTTTGCTACAATGTATCAGAAGTTCCTTATACTAGAATTTCTAAAGCAAATAAAGCTTTACGAAAGCACATACATGGTACGTTAGCAGGCGTGTTCAGTGAGCTGTCGAGAGCATGATTCAGTTGGTTACAGCCGGCAAAAGCTGCTAACGTATAACCAACCTCGTGTGGGACGTCGGACTTGTTATTACAAGTTTAATTTAACCTGTGCAATTTCAGTTGCTTAAGCTCTAAACCTGTCATGGATCATTTAGCTCTCTTAAAATCGTCTTTATTTGCAAATATGTGTAATTTTCACTCAAATAAAGTCATGAAACATTCAGAACTACTAACTTGCACTCATACACACCATATTTTTACTAACATTTTTTTTTTGTTGTTAAATACAAAAAACAGTTAATTATCACTGTAAAAATGGGTTTTGATTTATTTTCTTAAATTCAGTAAAATATTCTTACATTCAGTATAAAATGTTCTTAAATTAAGTTTATATTGTCTTAATTAAGAATTTCAGAATATTTTATACTGAATTTAAGAAAATGGGACAATCATTTTTTACAGTGATGTGTCTTTTTCTAAAAAAAGAAAATATAATTAACTCATCTGCCAAAAAGTTTTATTTTCTCTTTTTTTGATAGCAAAAACTTGTTTTAAATTATAAATTGTCTACGTTTATGGCTTTGATAGAATCGAACTATTGAAAAATTTTGAAAAAAAAACAGTCAAAGAAAAATTAAAACCGAAGAAATTGACAGACGAAAGCCAGCACAAGACAAAAGAGGAATTGATTTCCTAACAATCGTCGCAATTTGCTTCCGTTCCGACAAAGTAGCTCATCCGCAGCCACTGGAGCAGCGGACGAAGGGTGGAAAGAAGGATAAAGGGAGGGGTAGGGGGAGAAGAAAAGGTCGCGGAGAGGGGTACAAACAAGACAACGAAAAGAGACGCAAGCTCAGAAGTGGGCCAGCGGGTCAGTTGGCAGGCGTATCAACCTATCGAGCTTCTGACGGCTTGTGCAATTCGAACCAATGGCGTTACTAAGCTATCATTCGACGATGACTAGAGAGCTTTTCAGCAACTTGAAGAATTTTCCCGTCTTTTTTCTTCTTCATTTTTCATAATAATATGATTATTTAGACCTTAAAAACACATTCACTTTTCAACAATTCAACTGTCGTTCTTGACAGCGATGAATTTTTCATTAACCCATTGGCGAGCAATACATTTTCCTTCGAAAACTTGAAAATCGTATCTCTCGAACGTAGACCGCTGAAGAAGTTTGTTTTAAGCTTATTTGGTTTATATTGTGTGGTCGATAGAGACTGGAGAGTGCAAAATTTACGAACAAATTGACGAAAATGGGAACTAGTGCAGAAATCATCCAACGTAATTTTCCACCATGAGACTTAGTTTAGAATGTTTAGATCAAAATATTGACTATTAGCATGTTTACTTAGGTTGTAAGAAGGTGTATATTTAGCGGCTAGGTCTTATCAAGTGATGATTAAAGCGAAAAGTCAAATTTGGTTAGGTTTAAAATGAAATGATGAGTTAAGTTCCATGATTTTCAAACTAAAGTAATAATTTAACTTACGTCTTAAACTATTATTTAAAAAACTGTTATTTTAATATTAAAATCAATTTTACTTTTACATTGAACGGAATTTAAGTAATTAAAACATAGTATATAATCATCAAATCGCAACTGCAAATGTATATTAGTATAGAAATGTTAATTTAAAACTATTGATGCATGATTGTCGTTAAACGTAAATTCCGTTTTCTTAACTCTCATCTTTTCATTTGCTGACGAAGTCGCATAATTAAGCTGCAAAATTATGGCCCAAATAAAATGAACGCCCAGACGTTCCTTCAATGAAAGATACTGAAAAAGATAATAATAATACAAAAAAGGACGGGTCATATTTACTCATTGAAAAATAAAATCAGCGTACTAATAAAACTGTTGCGTGCGGAAACTCAGTCAAAAGTAAAGAAAAAATTCACAATGAAATCGCGCTTTATGTATGAAATTTTAATGACCTTTTTTGAGTTTATACGTAAGAATATGGAATTAAATAAAAGAATCAAAGAATGTTTACGTATTTAACTTGTATTAAAATGACATTTTTTTTCTTTTGAACATATTAAGAATTTTGATGGTAAATTCAAAATTTTATCCTCAATTAGTTATTATTTTCTTTAAATTACAAACAATTATCGCTAAATATAGTCGTTATTTTCTTTCTCTTTTCTATGATTATTTTTTTTCGTTTTGCTTTTTAATATGCCAATCAAATAATCTGACACATCGAACACGTCGACATTTAGCTATCGATTTGCGAAAATTAAGTGTTTGTGTATATATACACACATTCAATCAGTCGCGCCTGGTTGGCACTTTTGCCGCATCGACACCTGCAACGCTCTTATCCTGGTCGGGCTATCTCGATTGAAATGCTTTTCGTTCTCTCTTTTACACAGTCTCGTCGCTTCGTCTTTATTATTGAGTGTCTCTTGTGACAAATAATCGAGATACCGGTAAACGCGTGACACCTCTATTTTATCGATCCAATTTTCGATTTAATCCCATATGAATATAGTCGGAAAAAAATATGTCATATTTAATAATTTAGTTTCCTAAATTTTAAGTCTAATGAAAACAATTAACAAATGTAATATTTTACAATATTTTTGCCAAACCATGCAATTATGTAAATTAACTTTTACATAAAACCAACAGAAATGAAACTGCTTATATATAGAAAAGGCTTAATTTTAATTACAGAATGTAAGAAGATAGAATGCAAAAATATTAATTCTTATTTATATTATTTAGATGATTAAAAGGGCATATTTTCTTAGCGGAGAGAAAAGCATTGCGTGATATCACGATTTCCGTTGGCTTTTGCTGCTCGTTTCCGGCCAAAGGGTATACATTTTCGTCGAGGAAAGCGCTCCAAAAGCACGTCGTACACGAAATCATGGCAAAAGAAAAACGCGATCGTCTGCTTTTGAAGCTTGATGAAAGTTGTATCGATGAAAGCGACGTTAATACGTTACAATAAATTACGTCGGTTTTTTGATGAAAAATGTTTTATAAAAGATGATAAATAATATATAGCTTTTTCTAAAATGTATTGATTTATTATGCTTTATAAATTTGGATATATCTATATTTAATACTTCTGTTATTTTTTAAACAAATTTCATTTTTAAATATAATAATTATCATAATTCTTTCGTTTTTTATTTCTGTAACTTGAAAAAGTGTATATATAAAATAACTTCATTCCACTTCATTTCTTTTATTTCGGTAATTTCTTATATGAGGAAAAATTGTATGAAGCACGCCTTTTTGCGTGCCGTTAATAATAAGCTCCTCTTTATTCAGAACTTGTAGCTCTAGTACGACGAAACTGTTCGTAAATTTGACTGCTGAAGTAAGTTGTTATTTCTTCATGCCGGGCAGTATGTATGCAAGCAAAATGAAAAAAGGTGGTTGTGCTCTACTTCTTTTACTTTGTATCTAGCCTGCTTCTTTTCGGCACAACGCGAGCAAATAACATGGAAAGTGACTGTAAAGTCACTACACGCTGATACAATTACAAGCATCAACATTTTACATAAACTCAATTAAGGCAAAAGTTCACTTTTAAAGACTATAATACGTTTTTAATGAAAGTTCAAATGATGCTTTAAATTGATCTATGAAATGTTTAAATTGATTCATCAAAGTGACTGACATTTGAAATTTAACATTTTACAGGTTGATTTTTCAAACCCAATGAGGTGCATTGTTTATTTACTGTTTAAGTGGTTAGTGTTTGCATTTTTTTAATGATTTGATAATTTGAAATTAAGCTTTATTTATTCTATGATAATTAAAAATTGATTTTTATACAATATTAAAATATTTAAATTTGAGATTTTATTAAAAGCTATTATTTGAAATTGTTGAATAACTATCTATTGACACTTGCAAATAAATATTGTATGTATATTTGTTGGAAAAATAAAATCAACGTTCGATACTTAGGAATGAAAATACAGCACGATCTCTTGTAAGATCACGTCGGCTTTAATCGACGTGAGAAAGGTGTGGCTGAAGTGGTATGCTGAAGAAACTGCGGAAAAGAAATATCCGAATTACATCGCCCGCTTGAAATCTCGAGTAAAACAGAATACAGAACGAAGATTTTTTCGCGAAAGACCGGACAAAGTTAATCTCGTGAGACTTACTTTGGTCAACTTTTTTTGCCTTCTTTTTTATTTCTAAATCCACAATCTTCGGGATTTTCTGTCGCGCATTTTCTCTAACTATACAAAAAACTTATAGTTGAAACTGAAGTTTTCATCATTTCATATTGATGGAAATTAATTGCTATCGTTAGCAGCAATAATATAACGAATTTTAAGTTTTTTATGTTAAAACTGAATTCATAAAATATTCATTAAGTATATAATAACATTGCTGAAAAAGAAACGTAATATCGGGAAAAAATATTGAAATTCGTATTATATACCACTTTAAATTTAATTATTTCAGAAATGTTTTAGTACATACTTCGTAGTGATTTTTTGTTTGGCTTTTATCTTTATTTCATGAAAAAATGTTAGGATTAGTTCTCAACATTTTTATAATCCGTTTTTTCAAAGATTTTCCTTAAAATATGTTCAGTATTGATTTCTACTATAAAAAGTATAAATAAAAGTAAAGAGCATTAATTATATTTATTACTAACTAAAATGTGCATAAAATAACCTATTTCAAATAATTTAACTTTTTAAATGCAAAATAGTTTCAACTTTAAATGTTTAATTGTAATTATTGACGGAAAATTCAAATTCATTCATTTGACTGTTTCGGTTAAATAATGACGACTGATAATGGAGAAATTGAATTCGAAAATGGAAGAGCATTTTGTGATTGCAAAATGCAAATTTTAAACCGTTAAATTACATTACACGAAATTATTATGGCAGACAAGTGGCCTAATCTTAACTCAAAATGCATGCATAAGTGGCGCCAATATACTCTGAGTATCGCAATATTCTTAGCAAAGGACAAAACTGTGAACCCTAATGCAAAAGAAAAAGAAAGAGGAGGTGACGGAGATACATAAAGACAGAGAAAGCGGGATGCATTTTCTCTAAAATGTATTTGCGAAAATCACAACGACGACCAACTTTGTTCTTCATTCAAATATAATAGTGAGAAAAAGATGTGGCTTTCAATTTTCGGTAGAAATGTTGTGTAAATCTGTTTAAATAATGATCAAAATTATGATAATAATTTGATTATTATTTCAATAAGTTTATTTTAAATACTATTAAGTATATACGCAAGGTAATAAAGAAAAAGATGCAACATTTTAGTTTACTTTTCTAGATTTATACACTCATATATCTATAAATATATTAATTTGATTATGTAATTGAAAATACAGCCAGTATAATATTTACAAAATCAATACAAGTGGCAGTTTTTGTTTGTCATATAAAATGTCACTGTTTAGACGTCACACTTTTATTATTGCAATGTGTCGGCTTTATTGTGATAGCCTGATTCGAAGAACACCAACGAATCGTATTCAGTATGTAGAATCGCATCTACAATGGAACGGCATGAACGTATCCATATCTGTTGTATATAACTGGGTGAAATACAAACGACACAAGAGAGTAGAAAACCACATACTGATGCAAATTGTAATGCAGAATAGAAAATGTGCCGAGAAAAAGATGACTATTGAGGTACGAAATCAGTTGAAATACGTGTGCGGAAAATGAATTATGTTAATTCTCATTAAATTTAACATAACGCTCAATAAATAGTATGATACTTCATATCATATAATTCACAATTGTTTTACTTTTAATGATTATTATATTTCATAATTACGAAAAAAGAATTTAACGATACTACACTGATTTCTGTACATTCTTGCAGAAGATATTTCTATCATTAAAATTAAAATAGTTTCTGCGATTAATAAAATATCTTTTTTTAATAAAAATATTTTTCTCAATAAAATCAAATTTAATAATTTTAGAAAAAGTCAGTTTCTAAGAAATATTTACTTACTAATCTTTTTTAATTATTATTTTCTTATCTCGTATTGTAACATTGTTGTCTGGATTTTAGTCTGCGAAAAACCAATTGAAAATCCGTTTTACATGTCAGATCAGTTAACTTCTTCAAGAAGAAATCCCCCAAATAATCTACTTTTGTCTAATTTTATACGTTTTCCGGTCAACTAATTTTTATCACTACAATATGATGCAACTGCATTAACGTTGCTTTAGTTTTTGCTACTCAAATTTACATGAAATGTCTTAATACTCTATCCCAGGGCGTGAAGTTGAAGCTACAGCAGTCTTGAAATCGATCTATTTCATTAAAGCTCGTCCACATTTACGCTCCACTTACCTTACTATCGTCTTGACCTTTCGCAAAATACAATTTATTTCGCTACTGTTTCTGTTGGACGAAGATAGAAAAAAGGGACCTTCGAAATGAGAAAAAAAACTTTTTCCTGACATCATCCTCTGTGTAACATCCATTTTTCTAGCTTTCTAATTTTCGTTCGAAAATGATCTTTAACTTCTTTCAGCTTTAGTTTAGCTTTTTAGCTGAACAAAGAATTGAAGAGAAAATAATCAGTAAGAAAGTTGTTATATTTCTAACAATCTATTACTTATATATAATTATTCTCGTATTTGGAAACCAAAATTTACCAAAATAATTATGTGTTTTAATAATTAAGTTTAAAATATATAGGTGAACCTTAGAAATTATTGTTAATGCATATTAAATTGGCATAATGTTTTTTGTAAAAAAATGTATTAAAAAGCTTTTGATCGTAAAATATCGTTTTCACGGAGTCATGTTTATTTGAAATTGCAATTTGAATAGCCGAAAACATAATGAGGTAAAATGTTAGAGAAATTTAAATTTGAATTTTGCATTGACGTTTCAGCCATTCATGGTGCCTATGCGAGTGTTGATGCTCCTCGGGGGTGGGATGCTTGCGGTCTTTGGAAGCGAAGCCATTGAATTGGGAGGCGCCGGTCCTCTTGCTGTTGTGGCTGCAGCCTTTGTCAGCTGTTACTTCTGGCAGAAAGATGGCTGGGAAGTGGACGACGTGAGTATTTGCCCATTTATCAACGTTCGATCCCACGATTTATTTCCCTTTAACTTCACAACGTCAAGATTAACGTGATTGGCCGCTTTTAAAACGTTTAATGAAAATACACCAATAGCTTTGCTACCAGAAAGAAGTCAAAAACATTATTTCATTATTTTATTTATCTCCAAAATTTATTTAACGGAAGAAACATTCATATTTTTTATATTCAGTAATTTTTTCTCTTAAATTTATAGTTAATTATGATTTTTGTTCTTAAAAACAAATTATAGATAGCAAAAATAATCAAGAAAAAATTTTTGTTCATTCTTCGGAAAGAAATGATATGACTTTCCGTTTCAATTTTGTCTTTTAATTAACTGCATTTTATATCAATAATTTGAAATGACTTTACTATTAATATAATAAAATTACAAAATTTATCTAATATTCATCTGAACTTTTTAGTTTCAATTACAATTCGAATTAAGACTTATAATTTGCGATTAGATCTCTCTCGTGCATCTCGTGAGAATTATCTTGCAACATCTGCACTTAAGCAATAAGAAATGTTCAAACCAAGTTCGTTTGCCTGTAGTAATTAGGATTATTATCCTCGACAAACAAACGAAACTAATTCCGGCGTTGTTATATTGAGAAACGGATTTCTTCTTTGTTGAAGTCATTCGTGCAATAAAATTCATATGCCAAACCAATAAAGTGTGGTTAAAACATCGGCAATTCGCCAGCCATAAATTGAAAATAACATACTTTGTTGACAAGATGCTGGCAAAAAGCCAGCAAGTGTGTGTTGGATACTTACTGGATTATGGATAAAGTAAATACATGGTCGACTTAAATCTATGGACGCCATTGTGTATGCAGTTTTATTGAGAAAACAGCTTTATAAACAACAAATTATTTTTAGAATTACATCATGATCAATTTTTCTCTCATTTTTGAAAATGCTTTGTTGGAAAAAAAAAGTTTTTTCTTTTGTCTAACTTTGTAGAATAATTGAAAACAAGCGAGGAAAAACGGACGAAATAGTTGTATAATGTTAATAATTACTTTTAAATTATTACTCAACCAACATGGGGCGTGATAATTTTTGTACAAAAGCGAGTAGATTAAAATTAATATTGATTTCAGAACGATATAGAAACGTGATTTAGCAGTCGTTGTTATCGCTAACGGCCGAAATTTCATTATTCGGCAGCTTTGTGCCCGTCATTTGCCTATCACTAAGTTATCCCTGCTATCACAACCAACATTTTCACTGACCCATACGTTCAACGAACAAAATGTGCAAAGCGAATATTTATCACTTTATATAAAACATCGATGGGTTAAAATTAAATTATACAAAAATCTCCTTTATTCTCAAACGGTGATTTGTTGCTCAGTCGCAAAATTAAAAAGTAATTGTACAAGTTTTTAAATGTATTGAATATATATAAAAAAAACTTCACCCTCAACACTGTATGCAACACATAAACATTTTGCAAAACTTCTATAATCCGAAATCATTTACAAATAAATTTAACTTAATACAAATGCGACATTTTCAAACAATCATTCCTACTAATTATCACATTTGAATTCTAAAATAATACCGCGAATAATTATGCATTTCTCATTTACAATTAAATTCACGAAAAAAATAATAAAAAGTATTTGAATAACCGCAAAGTCGAAATTTTTTCATCTGTAATTCTCAGAAGTTTGTCCTCGAACTTCGAGTTGGAAGTTTTTTTCGTTCAATATTTCATGGTGAATCACGTTGAACAGAGCTTTGTATGTTAATTTCCAACACGGCACATGCATAAATTTCACGTGTATTACGTGTAATTTTCATATAACCCAGATAACTCTTTACTCAAATGTTTAGCTTTTGCTGGACTTCGTCGAACTACGCATCCACGTTTTTTTTATTCTTCCGACTCGAACTGTAACGTTTAATTAGCACAAGCTCCACGTTTCTTTTTTTATCTCAACATCACGTTTGATTTTGTTCCGCGTTATGTACCATTTCTTGTTTGAATAGAGTACGACAGCGAGAGTTATTGTTTCAACTTTGAATTAAGTGTTTGCTTTTTTGGAAGAAAAAAAATCTGTAACTATGAATTCAGTTAAAATACTTGCTAAATTTCTTTGGAATGACAAAAATGTATCGTAATTTTATGTATTAAATTCACTTTTTATTAGAGTTTTTGACGCATTAAAACCATAAAATCGACATAAAGAATAATATTATCAAAAAGACCATAATTTAGTTCTGTATCGACATCTGCGTATCATAAAAATATCATTATAACGCAGTTCAATGCAATTATACAAAATGTTAATAATTATTCGTAGATTAGTTTTTATGGTTTTCTCCAGCGTTTTATCCGGAAAAATATAATGAACGGCTGTTCCCATTTTTGCCTTTCCACACCGTAACTTTACTTTATAAATTAACGAGCTGCGCTTAATTTTGGATACTCATTTTGTGATATTCATTAATTGTACCGTAATTGTACTCTTACTTAAAAGACATATGTGACTTGCAAAATGAAATAGCAATACAACAATTACCATAACCAACAATCAGCATTTAATTAATTAACATAAATCAAAATGGAATTTATGTTAAGTGTATATAATTGAACGAATTTTTTCAAAGTTGAGTATATATATTTCCTACGCATGTAAGTTGTGAAATAATATATAATTTATAGCGATTATCAGAAAATAATTGAAAATTTCAAAATCAGTGAACAACAGATTAGGAATATTATTATTTGTTGAATTGAAGCGTGGAATGTGCAGACTAAAGGCAGAGAAATGGAAAGAGGCGCTGGAATTACAAAGTTGACAATAAATTTCATCGAGACGATCAGTTCAGAATCAAGAAACGGAAGTGACTTTTTACCCCCGATGGCCGCAACAACCGGAAGAGTTTGCCGTCTTTTGAAAGCGAAACTCGATGAACCGGCACTCTATATGACAAGTCGGTTATTTTTTGTGCGCTACAAAACTTTTACCCTTACTTTATTGCTTGACCCATTATTGCGTCTTGCGTACTTTAGTTGCGTTTACTATTGCACGTTAGTGACGTGCAATAACAAGAACTTTTTTATGACCTTTTTTATGCGTTTCCTTATTTAGTAACAAAATTTTCTTTCAAATCTTAGTTACCTTTTTGTTGTTATATTGGCTATTATTTTTTGGTTGCCTTTTTTTAGTGTACTTTTGATGACGTTGTTTTCGTTCCTATAGGTATTTCCTTGAATAAATATGAAATTTGATTTAATTTTCGAACGAATAGTTCTCCGAATTTATATAAATTAACGTATTGCGATTTTTACTTATCAATGTATTTTATGTCTTTGATGAATCATTTTCACTTTAACATCCCTGCCAATGAAAACGCGTTTCCCTACGGTGTCGTGTTTCCAGAAAGCAGTTGTATAAGTACTTTTTTTTAAACTAATATTTTTTTATTCTTCTTCAAAATTATAAAAACACTAATTTTTTTATAATTCAAGTAATTTGTTGAATATAATTTTAACTAAAATTAATAAATTTCTTTCATATATCAATATGCTAAATGTATTTGCTTGTTAACCGCAATTAAAAATCTATATTTAATTAAGGAAGTTCGATCATAGAGTAGGACACAAGCATCTACTTTTCTTTTTGCACTCATTAGTTTTCCATAAAAATATTTACTCTTGTTAAATCCAATATAAACAATTGATTTTTAACATATACATCAAATAAGAACACACAAACATGTATTCAAAATTTAAAGTATGCCTTCCGCATCACAGCAAAAACAAATGTTTTAATTTAAACGTTTTTGTAGCAGTTTTTAAAACATTTGTAAGTGTTCTAAATTTTAATCTATCTTTTTAACATTGGATAAAACGTCTAAGTGTTTTAAAATAAAACACTTCTTTTTATAGTGATTATAATTATTAAAATATAACTTTGAAATTTGGATATTTTAACATGTCTTATGGAAGTATAAGGTTAAATATTCAATGTTTAAAACCAATTATCATAAAAATTTTAACGGTAGGCATATCTGAAAATTTGCATAAATAGTCCTTATTAGTTATATTATTTAAATACAAAATTTTAAAATGTAATCTTGGATTTTTTCTAGCGCTCGAACCTCCTTAAGCAAAATAATATTTAAATAATACTCAAGTCTATAAATAATTTTCAAAATTTTCTTATTCATAAATCTTGAACTATGTTCTTAAATGAAATTAATGAAAAATTTATTATTGAATTTTAACTAAAAGTCATTTATTAATAAAATATAATCTTTCTGAAAAAGAAAGTTATTTTTGCGACCATCTTATGCTTTAACGCTACTTCTGGCCTCATAAAATAACCCACAAATGTCATATAAACCCCCTCCCCTGTCATCTTCCTACCCCTCATTTGAACTGCACCATTTCACCTACTCTTTAGCACAACTCTCGCGGCCAAAACTCATTTCTCGCGGCAAACTTTTGCACCGTAATTGAATAAAAATGATAAAATTCAACAAAAGTCAGTTTGTTCCCACGAAATTTCGATTATTTTTCATCATCGCTCAACTTTAGTTACAAACTCGATGTACACTTTTGTTCTTCTCATTCCCTAACCGCGCGATATCTCCCACCCGTATATCACGAGTATTGTGCAGATTACACAAACTTTGTCATTTTTAGACAATCTCTATCCCTTCCCCTTTCACCCCCTGTTTTTCTATTCCCCTCTTCTTCTTTCTCTCTGTCCTTTTTTTCTTCCGGTTTATGAATTGCTGTTGTTTGTATCGCCGCAAAAGTAAGGCTGATAATATCCGTGAAAATAAACTGCAACCTGGGTGTGTACACTGAGAGATAGAAAGAGGCAAAGAAGAGAAAGATAGTTGAAACCAGTTAACGACGCTATTCCTACAATTACGGCCGAACAAATTTCTTCGTTAAGTTTTGCTTTTATCAAGAAGACGAGACATTAATCGTTGGGATTCACGCGAGCGCGAGCGCAAATACTGCAAAGTTTTTGGCTGATGAAAATAAGGGTATGGAAAAAGTTATATTCTAAACACGGTTCATTACACAAGCGCGATTCAAATCAACGTGAATTTAATGAATGACAGAATGAGAATAAATGAGACTTAACGACCGTCTTCAAGTCGACGAAATCAATCTTGAGAAACCGTTTCTCAAAATACAGAAAACAACAAAAAAATGTTAATGACAACAAAAATTGGTACTTCAAGTTGACAAAGTTTTGTCAATTTGAAAATCGATATTTTCAAAGTCAGAATAATTTCATTGAAAACTTATCGAAATATATATGTACTTTTGTTCAAGCAAAATAAATCTCCGTAGAATCGCAAATGACAATTGGCCGAATTAAGCGACAGTATCCAGCCATTTATCCGCTTCAACGGAAGTTCTCTATTTTGATCTTATACTTATTTCTAAAATCACGCCAACAATAAATCACGCGCTGGTGACAACACGCGCTTTTTAAATAACGACTGCACATGTGACTTGATTTCTAAATTCATTATTAAGTATTTTTCAAGTCTAACCACGAAATCAAACTAAACGGAAATAATTATGTTGACCTTATAAGAGCAGCAATTATTTTACTATTTTTACATCTAAAACTTGAAATTCCAGAACACAAAAACATGTTTTTAATCAATTTGTTAGCTTTATTATCTCTTTTATAATTCAATTAAGGTGGTAAAAATTTAAAATGAATGATTTAAATATATTAAACATAATGATTCTAAATGTAATCATTATTATGTAAGGTTTTATCAAGAGACACTCTTATTCTTGTACATGAATTAGCGTGCTAAATGCACATGAATTTAGCCTGCTAAAAATTACATTAGTAATCAAATGAGAAGTTTTTTTATATTATTCTGAAAAGCAAAATTGATATGATTAAAATTCGCTTGACAGAACTTAATTTAGTTATGTTTTTAAAAAGTTATGGAACTTTAAAATGTTTTATGGCAATATGGGCTTTTTTGTGAGGCCAAAATTTCTGAAGACCTTAATTTAGATCCCCCCACTCCATTCTTATTTTCTACATTTTTTCCTGTTTTCAATGTTAATTCACATACCAATTTTATTATCATCTGGAAATATCTTCTTAAACACACGGTAAATATTTTTCAAGCTTTGCAAACAATAACTGTTAATGTTATTTAATGTGAGATTTAATTCTATATTATTTAGATTTAAATAATGTTTAACAATTATTTATTCCAACATGAAATTTTATCAATAACATATTTTTGTCTTCAAACTTAACTTAACTCTGAATTATGTTTTCAATAGAGCCATGATACGTAGTAAACCGTCGTTCCTTAAGATTACCTTAATTTATATTAGAGCTTAACGAAGAATTCCAAACGTTCAAAACTATAATTTCGCCTTATCAAATAAGATAATATCTAATTAACTATAATCCTCGGCTAGTTTAATCTCAGTTCACCCTAACATTAAAATTGAAATCATCAAGCCGATATCTTATAAAAAATCAATGGTTTTTGTAATGAATTTATTACTACATAATACTTTAATACACAACAGTACGGAAATATGATTCTTTAAATAAAAAAGTGCGAACTTGAAAATTTAATTACGAAAAAAAGAGAGAAAAAATGACAAAAGGCAAAAATCGAACCAATAATTTGTCAGTTGAAATCTGAAAGACTAATAACAATGCAAAGCTGAAAAAGCCATTTAAAAAGGAAAATGTGAAGTTTCCAATTGAACGATGCGCTGATTGTCAGACATATTCGCGAACACAAGATTGTAATGAAGCTGAAATTGAATTTGCGGGAAATAAAGAATCATTTTTCGCGGACGTAATGACATTCCAGAATAGTGACCATTATGGGAATTGTTTTAATATTGCATAAGTTGACACTTGATAAAAGCGTCGTTTCAGGGTATTAAATGTACGTGATTTATCGTTACCGAAGTATGGATGAAGGGAAAGTGGGTGACGGCTAACTCGATATTATGCAGTAAGGTAATATCGCGTTCACAAAATTAATAACATTGATGATCGTTGTACAAGCAATGCAAAACCACCAGAATTTCAATTAAGAATAACTTTGATACCGTTTCATTAACCAAAAACAAGATACTTAGACAACTTTTTTTTCCGCTTCGAAAATATTGACGTTTGCAAGTAATATACAACCTAATAAATAAAGATATTTAACTGAATGACTCATGTCGGTACCTTTAATTTATGCCGGTGCCTTAATTAAAATTGACATTAGTTGAGATAAATGATAAATTGTATTTGCATCTTAACTTAAGACAGAGTTCGGAAACGAAGTTATTTTTACTCAAGAACACGAAATCATAATATTGAATGAATATGAATATTTTAAAAGACAGATCATAGACAAACTAATCAATAACAATTTTTAATTATTGGCAGAATCATATTGGATATGTGATTCTTTAAGGACTATAAATAAGTAAATGTCTATAAGTAATAAGGATGAATGAAGAAAAAAATAAATTAAAATTTTGTTTTATTTTTATTTTTCTCATTTAACTGAATGAAATTTATTATAGATTTGTTTATAAATCACATATTATTATTTTTATTAAACATATTATCAAATATTATTTTTAATAGCCCACATTAATGTAGTTGATTAATTTACTGAAATGAAAGTTACTTTAATTATGACAAGCATGACAAAAATAAATCTGTTAAAATTAACTAGTCGAAAAAAGAATATAAAAATGTGAATGTAAATATAAACATATAAACTTGTTTTATTCATTTGCAAGCTATTTTGCAAGCTATTTTGCAAGCCTGCAAAAGAAGTTAATATATAAATCCATTTCTGCTCAAAATATATTAATAATATGAGTGTTATATATTTTTTGTATTTTTATTATTTTCTTACATTTCCTACATGATTACATTAATTGAACACTCATTCAGCATATTTCTGGACTGTGATATAAATGTACGACACAAAGTATATTCTATAACAAACAATTAAAACAAATATCGTCAATTTTTCTAGTAATAGTAATAGTAACTAGTAATAGTAAATCTCGCAGTTGCTAGAATACGTAATTTAATAAGTGATAAAATGGAAATAATTTTATCATTTTATATAAATATATATAAAAATATATATTATTCATTTTATATAATTATATATAAAAATATATATTATTCATTTTAGAATTGAAATGAAATCGTATAACAATTTCGCAATAATATTTTTATTTTCCATTTATACTTAAAAATGTGTGTTTATAGAATATTAACCTGCTCAAATCCTTCATGTTGCAGTTGTACTTATTCTGTCATGAAATATTTAAAAGCAAATCGAAAAAATTCCAGGATTCCGTAAAAAAATACTATAACGACAGCGAATCGATAATGTTACTTCAGTCGAATGTAAGTGGATTTGTCTCGACAAGTGACATCGTGTTAGAAATTCACAAAAAAATAAACATGTGTAGTATCGGATTTATAATATCGGATACTGATTGGAATTCAATTTTAGCACAAAATGTCTCTCATTAAGGCCATACAACAAATAAAAAAGCACAATTAAAAAAACAAGTTATTAGACTGGAATTGACGGTTTAAAACTTATTATTTAAACAACTAATGTATTTCGTATTTTAAAACTTCTTTTTTACTAAATATATTAACAGTTCAAAAATTTTAGTTCGTGCTAATGACATGTTTACGTTGAAAAGTACAGAATATAAACACTGTGTTTTAAATTTGTTCATACCAAAAAAGCCGTACAAAAAAAGAATCGTGTAATAAATAAACACAAATGAAAAGAACATCTCGCATTTTTGCGAAACCTCATTACCTAATATTACGGGTCGCGAGTTTTGTCACGACACAATGAGGAACAAATTGAAAAAGTTCCAAAAATGAGAGGAAGACAATATTACATTTTTACGCCAAGTCTCTTGGAACCGGGACACTAATTTACCTGTCCGACCACGTACCGGCCGTTATTTACCGCGCGCGCGTTTGACATCTTGGACTTTCCCGCATGCACTGTCGTTATCTCACGATGCCTTTTATCCCCCGAATGGCCTTAATAAAAATGACACTATTATAGACCACATCTGTTTTTAATATTTTCATACATGGACGCGTGTATTATAAGAAGACTGATAAATTCAAATAATGTTACCAATACGAAAATTCCAAAAAGCGAACAATGTATTTTGCAATCGATAATCATGAATTATTTATCTTATTCATTATATATGAAAATCACGTTTTAACAAAAATTTGTATACAAATTTCATTGAAAATGTTTCATTTTACACTCATTTTCAACAATGACACGACATGTAATTTGGATAATGATTTTTATTTCAAAATTATTGTCGAATAATCGCTTTCTATACGTATTTTATACCTGAAATTTCCAAAACTTTTCATTTACTTGTGTAATACAGTAAATAAGTGTAAATCAATAATATCATTAAACTAAGATTATTAAATTTCAATTTTGAATTCAACGTATTAAGAAATTATAAGTAGATTTCAATATTCGAGTAGAATTTGCATAAATTTACATATCTTCTATGTTTATCTTTCAAATACAATTAGTTCAGTACAGCACATATGAGTTTATGAATGCAAGTCTCGAAACTTTCCTCGTCTTTGATCTCACGCGACGAAACTTTGAAATTCAAGGTTCAAGCTTGAATGCACCACGGAAAAATAATTGTCGTAAAAGAGAACGAGAACATAATCAGAGAGGCAGTTTTAATTTTTTCACTAAACCTTAAAAAAATGAATTAAAATTATTGGTAAAACTTTCGATTCTATTAAATATCAAAAATTACATAAATGAAGCATAAATAATTCTTGCAAATAACATCATTAATTGCAATAATAATAATAGTAAAGAGTTTTCAAAAATATATTAAAATTACTCTTTTGATTATTATTTAAGGAAAATCGTATAAAATAAATATGTAATACATAGAACATATGTATTTATAATGAATAAATCGATAACCAGTATAATTTATTATCAAAATATTTGTGCCGATATATCATCGGTAAATACAGTCATGAGGAACTAACTGCGCATAACTGTCAATCCTATTGCAAACATATTTGCATCCTCTGTACTGACTTGCGTCAAGAAATCTTTGTTTGTATAACTTCGCTGTACATACAACAAATAGAACAGTTTCAAGAGACTAACAACGCTATCAAATAATAGTCAACATCAAGTTTTGATCGTCGTTAGATCAATGTTGAAACTTGTGATTCGTTGTCTGTTTACCTATTTGAATTTGTTTTTCATAAATTATTCAAAATAATGTTAACATCAATCTATATAAGGATTAAAATTTAATCTTCCTTATTCAAGCTCTAAGAAAATCAACAAAAATGATAATGTAAAATGATATATTAAAATACATTATTTTACAGTAATAACAGAACTGTTAAAATTACATTAAAATATTCATTTTGTTTACAGAATCCCGTGGCAACGTCATTTGAAATCTTTTGGATGATCTTCGAGCCAATTCTTTTTGGTATCACGGGTAGTCAAATAACGATATCCGAATTGGAGGGCTCAACAGTTTATCTCGGCGTTGCTTGTTTGGTTGCTGGAATCTTTATTCGCATAGTTGTAACTATTCTCGTAAGCATTGGATGTAAACTCAATATGAAGGAAAAAATTTTCATCGCATTCTCGTGGATGGCAAAAGCAACAGTTCAAGCAGCTCTTGGTCCAGCAACCCTTGACATGGTACACGGAAAAGATCCCGAACAGACGATATATGCAGAAACGGTTGTCACAATGTGTGTATTGTCCATCATGTTAACTGCACCCACCAGTGCCATCATAATTTCTCTATCTGGTCCTAAATTACTGAAGAAAACAACAGAACCAGTAACACCACACGAAGGGTGGCGTGCCAGACGTCCCTCTATTAGAGACATATCCATTATCAATGAAGATCCAGATCTGGAGGAAACAGCAGAGGAACGAAAACCCTGACAAAATGGGATATTATCAATGAATGCTGTAGATTTGTCCAAGATTTTAGTTATCCGAGCAAATAATCGAGAAAAAAACAAATGGTATGACCCGAAAACATAGCTATCTTAAAGAGCTGATATTTATAATACAAACGAATATAATACAAAATTCAAAATAAGGTCACAACGAAATTAAAATACTAAAGAAAATAATTAAAACGTGGAAGAGGCATTTTTCAGGAATTAAAATTTGATGCTGCATGGATTTTTATAATCCTGCAGAAATCTTGCGTACACGGAAAAAAATAATATATTAAACATTACAACGTTTTTGATTAATCTTGTCGCCAAAGATGCACGTTGTACATTTTAATTTTTACCACGTTGTAAAAATATTTGGTCAATTAAAAATATTTACCTCTCTGAGTTTCGAAACCAGCAACTTCTTGTTTAGTAC